>CAJNJA010014273.1:1046-12275 GCA_905231915.1 Symbiodinium necroappetens | reverse complement strand
CCCCCCCCCCAAAAAAAAACACACACCTTAAAACCAAAGCCTAAAACTCTTGTACTTATAAACCGCAACACCTTCAAACCCTAAGGCCCTAATCGATGATGCAAGGGTTCTGCTCAGAACGCCTGAAACTTCTGAATTCGGCATCGAGGCACCTTTGCTGTCTTTGGGACTTGCCTGCACCCCCTTCGTATATCTAGTCTCTCTCTCTCACTCTCTCTCACTCTCTCTCACTCTCTCTCACTCTCTCTCTCTCTCTCTGTCTATATATATATATATATGTATACACACACTCGTATATACAAGCACAAATATGTATATATACATACACACACACACATAAGTAGATAGTATTAAACCCTATAACCTATAACCCCAAATCCTATAACCCTAAACCCTAAACCCTATATGCTCTTGAGGTGTTGGGACTTCCCCGTCGTGCCTGTTTGTTCAAAGGGTATAGGGCTTTAGGGCTTTAAGGTTTAGGGCTTCGGGTCTTGACCTTCTTCCCCGGCTTCTAAGGCGGCGCGGAGGGTCCAGGTTTCTTAGGTAATGAAGATATGAAAACAATTTAGTGAATAACTCACATGAAACGACAACATAAGCAAATGCACAATCAACAGATAAGTACATAAATACATCAGCAAATAAGTGGATGAATACAAAGCAACCAACGACCAGTGCAGACATAGAGAAACAGAAACCATATAGGGTTTGGTGTTTCGGGAACCAAGACGAGGAGGGGCCGGATCCGAGCCAGATAGCTGCAGCATGCGTCCCCGTCTTCAAGGCGGCATGCTCACGGGTTTCCGGAATGGACGTACTGGATGGTGATGATCGTAGTGAACAGCCGTAGTAACGGTAGTAGCGGCACTGGTATTGAAAATCATCACGATGATCATTATGGTAGTGGTTATGATGGTTGCCATCGCAGTGGCGACCATGCTTGTACTAGCGATGGTGTGATCCTGACACTTGACCACCATGTTATCAGCTCGTTCTCTAGTCTACCTAATCCAGAAGTCCCGCCTTGTCCATATAGTCTTGCATCCGCTCTGTCTGTGCCCTAGACCATCCCATCGAAGAACCCTGTGCCCGGTAGTCTGCCCCATTGCTGCAAACACCCCAGCAGCAACCTCCTGCTCACCGATTTGATCTTCTGGCTGGTCGGGTCTCGTTGTGACGGTAGCGATCCTGCTCTGCTGCTATGCAATTTAAGCGTATTCGTTGATGTTCCAAATACTTCAGGTTTTACAGTATTCACTACAGCTGACTCTTCTTTCACCCTAGTAACCTAGGATACAGGCTCAAGCAATCAAAACAGTGGCTTCGGGTATACGCGGCATGGGGTGGCAGGGTTTCGGTTTTGCATCGGTGAGTGCATGTAGGGGCTTCTTGGGGATATTGTGGAAGATACATTGTGTGGCTGTCACCCCTGCTTCTGGAATATTAGTCCTACGTGATGTCATTTTGGAGCTGTCCTTGCCCGTTGTTGGCAGTATTACCGCCGGCTGCCCGAGCACCATCGGTAGTAGCAGTAGTAGAAGCAGTAGTAAGTCGTAGTAGTCGTAGTCGTTGTAATAGCAGTAGCAGTAGCAGCAGTCGTAGTAGGAGTAGTGGAAGTATATAGTAAAGAATGAATAAACTTAAGGCGCAACAGAAATTAACTAAAGGGTTCTGGATGAAAAAAACATGTATGCGAAGCCAAAATAGAATGTAAAACATAAACAGCTTTCGCACTAGATATGGATAAATGAAGAGGGAAATATACAACGAAATATCACAACAGCCCCTGAATCCCAACCCTCGCCCACCAATTGACATAATCCTACTCATCGAAGAAGACCGGAATCATTAACCCATACCCTTACCCTCAAAGGACTCATATTTTAAGGCCCCGGAGCCCAAAGACCCTATTACGTAAGGCTGTTGGGCAATTTTGATGCTAAGGGATAAAACCTTCCTAGCTTAGGCAGCGCGGGTCGGAAAACCTTATATGCAACCTTCTAGGCACTTTACCCCCCGCCCCTGCTCAAAGAAAGATCCTAAACCTTAAACCCTAAACCCTAGAAACCCTAAAGCCTACACCCTAAACCCTAGAACCCTAAACCCTAAAACCCTAAACCGGCAAGGCTGCTGCGGAGTCCAGCTCGCAGGAGTTGCTCTCGCGGCTGGCGGTTCTGGAGTCGAAGGCGGCAGCAGAGCTTTGTTTTACAATGCTACGGAGGTTCGAGGGTTTAGGGTTTAGGGTTTCGGGGTTTAGGGTTTCGGGGTTTAGGGTCTAGGGGTTTAGGGGTTTAGGGTTTAGGGGTCTAGGGTTTAGGGTTTATAGACCCTAACTAGGCCCTGGATGGCACTCAGAAGGATCCTAAGGGGCATATCAGGGGCTCCTGCAATGAGCGTTAAGGATAAAAGGGGGGCTTGAGGTTGCATCGGGTTTTGCAGGGCTTTGTCGGGACCTCCCAAAAAATTCCTCCAAGGTCATTGGGTAAGGATCCCTAACCCCCCAGGTACCTACTATATAGGGTACTAGAGCTCCTAGGGCCCTACAAAGTAGGTATCTGGGGGGTTAGGGGATCTTTGGCTGCTTAAAGCTTCGGGTGTGGGGAAGTTTGGGAGGTCGGGCTTTGAGGTGAAGTGCTTTGGGGCAGCGGAGGAAAAGGAAGGTTTTGTGGACGGTTTAGGGTTTAGGATCTATAGGGTTTAGGGTTTAGGGTCTATAGGGGTTTAGGTTTTAGGGTCTATAGGGGTTTAGGGTTTAGGGTAAAACCATTAAAGCTTTAAGGTCTTGAGGCTTAGGGTTTAGGGTGCCAGGAAGGTCAGGTTTCGAAGCAGGAGGTCCCTGAAGTGCTACCGTCGTTGAGCATCGAATGGTACCGGTAAACCCTAAACCCTAAACTTACAGAGTTGAGGGCTGACGGTCTAGGCTCCAAGATACCCGGCTGACCGGTGTTGTCGAGCTCTTGGGATGTATGAACTTTTTGGCTCAGGCTTTAGAGCCCTGCAAAAGCTTAGGATGTATATACCCATAGGCCCCTAAGTAGTTCGTTTTTGGGATGTGGGTAAAGGGTATGGGCCAAGGGCAGCCTGAGACTTGACTTAGTTAGCAGGTCAGATTTGAAGGGGACTGGTTTTGTATACTCTGCGGCCCGTGGTTGTGTTGTAAGCTGTGTTCAAGCAATGCTGGCTCTTCGGTGTGATATCCAATGGTAAACTAGTTTCTGTGCTTATCTTCTGAGATGAGTAGAGTATACGAGTATACTAGGTACTGAGACTCAAATCAAGAACCAACTAGATAGGAATGTTGTTGACTCTGGTGCCAGAGCATACCCTGCACACCCCAAGATCTGAAACCGAAACAGTAAAGCCTTGAGTGACTCCTAAACCCATTATACGCTACATCCGACTTTGCAAACCCGCGGGTTTAGGGTTTAGGGCTTAGAGCTACGTCCTAGCGCTAGGAAACTGGGGGTGTGCTTGCAGGTGGATGTCCTCTATGGGCAGGCCTACACTGGCTTGCTGAAGGAGGCCTGGTTTCGAGGGTCATTGGGTTTAGGGTTTAGGGTTTAAGGGTTTAGGGTTTAGGGTTTGGGGATGTTTGTTGGATTCGTGGTTTTAAAAGTTTTGGTGAGGGGAGAGGCCTAGGGGTGGGAGTTGTGTTGCCAGTTTAGCCCAAGTTTTGGCTATTGCGAGGTTTTTGTTGGTGGGGCTGGGAGTAACTCACGTTTGGGATGTTTTGGGGTTTTGTGATTCAGTTATATGTAAGTGCGTTCTTTTGAGAGGAGATGCGAGGATGTGGTTTGTTTTTGAGGGTTGCCGGGGTTCGCGTTCTTTGAGCTTTGATTAATATGCAGAACTGTCGTGCAGGCTGCGAGCATTCCGGACTTCGGGCGTTTGAGCTCAGACTTATAGTTGAGAGTGCTGGTGGGATTGTTTCGGCTGCTTAGCCCCCCCTTCCCACTGGGTGCTGGCGTCCGCTGAGCTTGTGGGCGCCACCAAGAGCTAGAACAGTTCAGGGTTCAGGGCTTCTTATCCGAAGTTGCAAAGGCGGCTTATTAAACCAGCATACAAAAAAAGCACACTCTCCACTCTCTATTTCAAGGGAGGTTCTGCCTTTGCTGCCTAAATGCCAAGCCCTCATACCACAGATGCGAGGCATGATCGATTTTGCCATGCTCGGTTCAAGTTGTAGCCAAAGCTTTCCAGAGAAGTAAAGCAGGACTTTAAGGCTGGTTTCGTGGAAAAGGTGCGGGAAATCCCAAGCATGATGCTGTAGTCTTTTGAAGGATTCAAAAGATGACTCTTTCTCTCAGCGGTAATACCTGCAGGCCTAGTACATACTGCAATTCTAGACCCCTGCATTAGCTAGGAAAAGGTGCTTGTCAGAGCTCCGGTCGATCTTCGAGGGATCCTGAAGGGAACAGCTCCGGGATCTCTCGGAATCGAAGCCATGTCAAAAAGCTTCTCCGGCGTGAAGCGCACAGCTTTGAGCCTTGGGTTGCATACCTTAAGGACGAAATGAACCCTAAAAGGGTTTAGGGTTCACATACCATATAGGGATTCATAGCATAAGGGTAGAGGGCTCCTACATTTAAGGGTCATGTCGTCCTGAAGGTAAGGTGAGGTTTAGGATGTATGGTGTCGGGTTTCAGGCGCTGTAGTGCAGTCATGCGCAGCCTGCTTGCAGCTTAAGGACTTATAGGGCTTAGGCATTGGAAAGCGCAATGTAGCAGCCGCAATACAACCCTTTTTCCGGTGCTCATTTAACATTAGGACTATGTTCTAGTCCTCATTACAGAGGCTCGGCGAAGCATCGATCGGATGAACTGATGCTCTATATACAGCCGGGCCTGTGGATCGTGTTTTGGGTCTGCAGTCGTTGTTTGGGCTTTTTTTTGTTGCAGCTTGCATGGGATGGTTCAGGGGTTGGTGTCTCCGGGCGCTTCAGGCCAGGGTATCGTGAAGCGTTGGGGCGGGGGCCTGACTACATGTCTTACCTATAGGCTCCATTGTAGTTCCTTTTTTGTGGGTTTTATGTAGGATCCTATAAGGCAAGCCTAAAAAGTAACTACAATGGAGACTGTAGACAGTAGAGGTAGAGTGATACAATATTTTCAGGCGAGTCGGAGTCTGTTGCACCCCTGGGGTCGGGTTTAGGGCGTTGCGGCTTCAGGTTAGATCTCCTTAAAAAAGCGAAACACGAAACACTTCAAGGAACTTGAAGTGTTTATAACCCCATAATAGCCCTAAGCTCGGAATTTGAAGGGTTTAGGGTTTAGGGTTACGGGTTTGAGGTGTCCCAAAAAAGGGAACTTGAAGGGGTTTAGCGTTTAGGGATGAAAAAGCAGCTGCAAGGAACTTCAAGGGCGAAGATGGGAAGACCAAAAAGAAGCGCCGCGACAAGAAAGCGTTGGAGCCGGACGTTGAGGTTCGCCGAAAGCTGCGGCGTTTTTTTTTTTTTTTACTGGGTTCAGGGTTCAGGGTTTAGGGGTTTAGGGTTTAGGGTTTGGGGGTTTAGGGTTTTTGTATGGATGAATTGTTCCAGTAATGGCGTCCTTTAGGTCTCCTTAGGGGTCTTATCAAGTTTTTTTTGCATCAAGGTTTCAGGTCGCTGGTTCTGCGACAATGGCAAGTCGGCTTCGAGGCATACCCTTACGTATACTATCCCTGACCCCTACACTCTAGACCCAAAATCCCGAAATCCGGGATCCGTCCCGATTGAGTTGGAACCAAGCAGTGTAGAAGTCCGACATCCTAAGTGTCACAGGGTTGAGGCATGTGGATGCCTCCGCGTTTAGCGTTTGGGGCTTTGGGGTGTTGTTTTTCCAGAGCTTCAGAGGGTCTACGGCTTATTTGCAGCATGACCTCGGGCGACTTACTAACTCAGATCCAACGTAGGTTTTCAACCCCCTTGAGCATGAGCACCCGAGTACAAACTGCAGTTCTGCGCCTACTTCCGAGCACTTGCGGCAAGAAACCGAGACGAATGAAATCCTGCAGCCGGTTCTAAAGCCTGAAGCCCTACATGGCTACGCACAACTATACACCAAAACCTTGTTCAAGTTATCAAGGCCCCTGTACTCGTTGTAGTATGACCCGGCCCTCTAACCAACAACAACCAAAGCAGTGCTACTTGGAGTCACAGGTGAAGTAAAAGGGCCAGGATTGTAAAGATATCGGTCTATATATACGCTACCTATAGTCTCCATTGTAGTTCCTTTTTGGGGTTACCTTTTTGGATCCTTAATATCGAATTGGTGAAACCAAAAAAAGGAACTACAATGGAGACTATAGGTAGGGGCCCATAGGCCCTAAATGCCGGCCCCCAAGGTGGAGAGCCTGCAAACTGCGGAAGCCTAGCAACCTCGAGAGTAGGTGCTGGGATCTTGAATAAAGGACTTTAGGGGTTTAGGGTTCAGGGTTTAGGGTTTAGGGTTTAGGGACCTCCCAGGCAAAAAGGGCGGTAAGAACCCTCGCTCCCCCACAGAAAAGCATCCTAAAGCACGGAAATTGAGCCCCGATCCCCCCCGAAGTCTAAGAACGCAATCGGAGCAAATCGTTCTTCAGAGAGGACCTCGAGAAGGAAGGAGGGGCGAGTGCTGGCCAAGATTTGGATGACAAGGACGACAGTGGGTTGGGTTGTCACTTTGGATAGAGGTTAGGGTCTAGGGTTTGGGGCGAGGATTAGGAATCTGTACAGTGCTCTATGCATGCTTAATGCTGCTTCTGTGAGTTGTGTGAGATGTTTACAGGACGACATTGGTTTGCAGTGGTAACAAAATAGCCAACAGAGGGCTGAGTTGCTGGACAGTGGTTTTTGTGGTTTCCTTGCCACGGTCTTCCCAGATATTTTCAGGCCACATGAACATCGTTCTGGTAGTTGAAGGACTACTGGTTGGGGCATAAAGGTTCCATTAAAGGGTGCTTGTCGCTTGTGGGTTCCTGAAACCTTAAACGTTTTAATCACCGGAAAGCCCTCAACATCATTGAACCACTAGAGCTCAAGGCTCGCAGGCCCATAAGCCGTAAATCCCATAAGCCCTAAATCCCCATAGCCCCAAAACCCCTAAGCCCTATATCCCATATGCCCTAAATCCCCTAAATCCCCTAAGCCCCTAAACCCTTAACCCGAAACCCTAAACCCGTAACCCTTAAACCTAAACCCTAAACTCTCCTACTCTCCGCTACTTCAGGACGTTCCCGTCATGCCGGGATCTGGGCGCCTCGTCACCAACACCACGACCGTCCACGGATTCGACACGAAGTTCAAAGACGAGCTCCCCAGACTGGTTTCGGGGTTTATAGGGTTTAGGGTCTAGGGGTTTAGGGTTTGGGGTTTAGGGGTTTAGGGTTTTAGGGAATTTAGGGTTATAGGGTTTAGGGCTTTAGGGGGTTTAGGGTTTAGGAACTACCCTTACCCTCAAAGGACTCATATTTTCAGGCTGTTGGGCCCAAAGATCCCTATTGTGTAAGGCTGTTGGGCTATTTTGATGCTAAGGGCTATGGTTTGGAGTTTAGGGTAGAGGCTTTAGGAGTGTATGGAGTTTAGGAATGATGGTTTGGAGTTGAGGGTTTAGGGATTCGGGCTGGGGGGTTTAGGAAGTAGGGTTTGGAGTTGAGGGCTCGGAGACTAGGGGTGTAGGGTTTCGGAAGTGGGCTTTGGAGTTTTAGGGTTCAGGGTTGAGGAATAGGCGTCTGTGGTTTGGGCTTTAGGGTTAGGGTGTGGGAAACTGTTTGGTTTCCCGTACGTCCTGAGGCACTCGGTGACAAACATGCCCGTTTGTTTTTTGTTCCATTCGGTTTTGTGTTATCAAAGTCTTGAAGTTTTTATTGTAGCATACCTTCAGGGCCCACATAGCCAGACACTAAGTTTTCAGCTGCCACGAACCATTATGAGTACTGGTTTTTGGAGCGTAGGGTCGGAATTGAAAGCCTGGTACTTGGACCGTCTAGGTTATTTAACTACACCTAGGCTCGTTTCCTTGCGTCTTGATTGTTCGGGGCACGTAGGGTGGGCACAAGTATGGCAGGAAGTTTGTGTAGCCAATGCTTCCTATAGTTAGCGACTCTGGCACCTTCCGTTTTTCAAGTCTGTAGCTTCTAGGACATTTTCAGGTGGGTAGTTACCGTTATAGGAGCCTGATAGAAGGTCTATATACCTTGTAGAAGCCTTATAGAAGCCCTATATACCCTGAGCTCCCCACCTGTAGTTTCCTTTAATTAAGTAGTTCAACTTGCTGCCAGTGGGCTTTGTCATAGAGTCCTGGCCGAAAGCCGCAACACGCCACAGAGCTCCTGTGTTTTCCAAACCCCGACGCTCCAAACCCCAAAAACGTGAACCTTACACTCCTTAGATCCTGGATTCTAAACCCTAAACCCCTAAAGGCAAGCCCTAAACCCATAAGAACTAAACTAGAGATCCCAATCCGCAAGTTCAGCAAGTTCAAACCTGAACTCCCTAAAGCCAAGCCCCAAACCAAGACAAACCCCAAACAATCCATCACATTTGCAATTAAGGCAACAAGAAGAATCCCTAAACAGGATTAGCCGGTCTAGAATTCCCAACAAGCATCCAAAGCCCGAAACGTAAAAAGCAGTAGCAGGGTCCATGAACATGACGACAATCAGGCCCTTCAAGATCAACAGGAGGATCTGTTTTTAGACTTTTCAGTCCTTATAGCCACCCTGAACTTTAGGCTTTAGGGTTTTATGGTTTTAGGGTTCAGGGTTTTCGGTTTTAGGGTTTTGGGTTTTAGGGTTTAGGGTTTTTAGGGCTTTTAGGGTTTAGGGTTTATAAACCCTAAATCCTATAAGATCCGAGGCTCGAGGTGGGTGACACCATCATGGTCCACCACCCCACGTCGCTGGAGGTCTCGGATTGAACACCGAGGGCCTCTAGGTGTTAGCGTCTGGGTTTTTAGGGTTTAAGGGCTTAGGGCTTAGGGCGTGCCCTTTAGGGGTTAGGGCTTAATCAGGACTTGGAGTTTGCGCTTTGGGGTTTAGGGTGTATAGGATTTAGTGGAAGTTCAGTGCTTATGGTTTGGTTTGGGGGTTAAGGGATATAGGATTTAGCGTTTACGGTTTGGGCCTTAGGGTTTAGGATTTCGGTTATCCGAGGGATAAGCCCTGAATAAGCAACAACTCATGCTAGCTACAACATGGCTCAAAGACGTGGAACTTGAGGCACTAATGGATGCACCCTCAGGGCTTGGTTGCTTATCCGGTCTCTTGGTCAGCAGTGTCGGTTCGAATGCGCTCACAATAAGAGAACCCTAAGCCATCAGCTCCCCAAACCCCCCAACATCCCTAACGGGGTTTAGGGTGTAGGGTTTAGGGCTTAGGGGTTTAGGGTTTAGGGGTTTAGAGTTCTAAATCCCTAACCCAGCGTCTTTCACTCTGAGAGGTGGAACTGCGCATGGTGGTCAGCGTGCTCTCACAGCGCAGCTGCGTGATCCACCAGTCTTTCTCGAAGGATTGCAACTCCACCGCTGCTTGGGGGCATGCGTTAGATGTTCATCACGGGCCGCGGTGCTGCCTTTTCGAACCCGCTTTGGTCTCTCTAGTTCTCCATGTTCATGAACCTACACCCCTAAACCCTAAACCCTCAACCCTATGAAAACCCCTAGGCCCTAGACCCCTTAAACCCTAAGCCCTAAACCCTAAAAACCCTTTCAACCCTATGAGCCCTAAACCCTAAACCCTAAAACCCCGCAAAAACCCTAAACCCTAAGCCCTTCTTGCGATCGGCACATCAGCCCAAGGTTGAGTACCACATCCGCAAGGACTCGCTGAGTCTCGTCCAAAAGATGTCAAATGAACCCTGGGCCCTAGACCTCCAACCCGAAACCTTAAGCCCTTCGGATTTAGGGTTTTAGGGATTTAGGGATTTAGGGGTTTAGGGTTTAGGGATTTAGGGGTTTAGGGATTTAGGGGTTTAGGGTTTAGGCTTTAGGGTCCACTTCGTCCCCCTCCCAGCCCCCCCAAAACCCTTAATCCGAGGAGGGGTTCGAAGTTAAACCCAAGTCGGGCACCCAAAGTTCCATCGCAGAGCCCTCAACCCTTGAACCTTACCCTAAGGGTCCAAGTACCTAATAATCATATACTCTTCTGAATGCTAACCTACAAAACACTATCCAAGTACATGATTATTAGGTCCTTTGGACCCTTGAACCTTAGCTAAAATCCTGAAGCCCCAAGTCCAAGCAAGGTCGAAGGTCCAGAGGTCCGGCCTTGATATCCGAATCCTATAACTTCGTGTCGCGAAGCCCAAAAAGCCTGTAACCAAAACGACGCGGGAGTCCACCTGCCACCCTGGAGACTTGAAGTGTCTCCACGGCTGGGACCTGAAAGCATTGGAACGGTACCCCGACCAAAACGACTGGCCCTAAACGCCAAAACGCCTGGGACTAAAACGACTAGGACCCGGGACTCCGAGACATCAGCAATGCTTTTGGGCTTGGGGTTTGGAGCTTTGCGTCCCAACCCTTTACCATCACAACCCCAAGACAACGCGAAGCTCTTAAAGGAGCCCCGAAAGGGGGTCCTAATTTAGAAAACTGGCCCCCGTCCCTCTGAGCCCAAGGAAGATCAAAGAGAGCCTTCAACCGTAGTTTAAACCCCAAACCCTAAACCCTAATCTGAGCCGCCGGCCTCCGACAGACACCGGCATCCTTGGCTCTCGAAGCACAGTGGCTCCAGGATCCGGGCTTGGGGTTTTGACACTCGCACTCGGACAAGCCTGGCAAGGTCTGCGTGAGATTCGTCGTCACGAGGCAAATTCAAGTCACTTCGATGTGGGCTGTCAAGAAGGATGCACAACACGCCAGACACAAGTCTACAAGCAAAGGCCTTCATCCGTTTGACAGCCTTCCTGACGAGCCGACTCGCCTACACGCAACGCAAACAACCACGAACTAGCTTGGCTTTGAAGAAGCCGTGAAACGCGCTCTCTAGCTAGTGCGAGATCTGGTACTCCACAACCATCGAAGTAGGTCTCACTCCGATGTGTGCTGTCAAGAAGGATGCACAACACGCCAGACACAATCTGCAACCATAATACCCCATCCATTTGACAGCCTCCCTCACGAGCCGACTCACCTACACCCAACGCAACCAACCACGAACTAGTTTGGCTCTGAAGGATCTGGGAAACGCGCTCTCTAACTTCTCTCCCCATACTTCACTCCGAACGCATGCAGTCTGTGCTTCAAGACTCCCCTCATCGACAACCAT
>CAJNJA010014272.1:0-12275 GCA_905231915.1 Symbiodinium necroappetens | reverse complement strand
ATACTTCGCTGTTTGGGGAATTAGAGGTATAATAAACTATAGTAGTGTATGATTATGTTATCTTATATGTTCTTGTCTGTATGTACGTAGGTATGTGCATGCATGCATGCATGCATGCATGCATGGATGGATGGATGGATGGATGGATGGATGCATGTATGTATGTATGTTCGGTTGTTCAGCCATTTCCCCGGTACAAACCGGCCTTTCTCATCGAGGGAACGAGAAGGTCCTTTCGCTGCAGCCTATGCTCCATGCACATTTTACGGCAACTGTTGTGAGGACCTGAATATGAGTCTTTCTTTCGTCAGGGTTGTGGGTAGGGGAAGTTCCCCTACCTGAATATGAGTCTCTCTCTCTCTATATATATATATATATGAATAGGAGTCTCTATATATATATATGTATAACTGTGTATATATATATATATACATACACGTGTGTGTATATATACACACACCCACACATGTAACCACCAACGGGCCCCCTACAACCGTGACCCTCACAGATGCGAATGCAGTCTGTCTTCCGCTCATTGCAAGGGTCTTCGCTGGGGCACAGCCCAAGGTCTGCTGTCTGATTGACGCATCGGCGAACATCCACGAACTCTCTCCTCTTTGCCGTCTTCTCTCCTCGACCCACAGCGTTTAATGAGTACTGATTACTAGTACAAGAAAAGTGGACGGTTGCCCTACGAGCCCTCATTTGGAGCGAACTCCAGGTCGCCAGGCCGAGGCAACCAAAAACTTGCAGTTTTGGTCTGTTTCAAGTTTCCTTGAGGTGTTATATAACCTCAAATTTGTACGTCTTTAAAGTTTTACAATCGTTTAAGCTTTCTATAAACCTTACAAATCGTTTTGTAATTACTCTCAGCTTCGAGGCAGCCAGGTCCCACGCACATTGCTCCGGTAGACCGCGGGCTTCAGGTCTGTCGGGGACAAGTCGGCGGGCTCAACACCACAGGGCCTGCACAAAGTGCAGGCTGCTGCGCATCTGGTCAGGGCTTGCAGAGTTTAAAGCATTCCAGGTTTTAGGCGCTGGGTGGGTTTGTGGTGTAGTGCTTCGATCGACTCTCACAGCTCTGAGCTGGTCTGGTGGGTACGACCGTCTGAACTTCAGCAAACGCTTTCAAGGTTTGGAGCTGCATCAGCAGCATAGTTGGACCCTGGCAACTTGCCGAACCGAGAACTTCTTCGAACACACCCATCCTGCCAACAAACTGAGCCAACTGCAGCAAGACTACTGATAATCACCCCTAAACCCTAAACCCTAAATCACACTGGCTGTCGTGACGCGTGCTGGAACTACGAGTACGCTTGAGCCTTCGGTCTCCCATTGCAGTCTGCTCACAACTGTAGACAACTATGCTATACTATACTGTACTATACTATACTATACTAGTATATACTCTACTCGTATATACTAAACTATGATATTCTTTTGTTAACATCGCCTCAACACTCCGATTTACCAAAGGGCCTGAATCCTGGCCGCCGCGAAGGGCTCCAACAGCGACGCCTCTCAGCTCCGGGGGCTTTGGGGTAGTCTTCCCTACAAAGTTCAACCTTCTCCTCTGGCTCTTGCAAAGCTTTAGGCTTTTTGGGCTCAAGCGTTTTCAAGCTAAGACTGCGGCTCAGGCGGAGAAGGCTCAGCTGGACCTGACAAGCGCAGGGAGGGGAATGCTGGAAAACTGATACCAGTAGATACCTGAAGCCGTAACTCGCAATCTTGAACCTTTCTGCGTTGGCATCCGAGCCTTTCTTAAGGGTCCTAAGCCTGAACCTAAACTCCGGAAGGCTGAGCCCTTGAGGTACTCAACTCGGCTCGCGGCTGATTCTGTCATCCGGAACATCGATTACTCTTGGGGCGGCTGGCGCTGCACCATGCCAGCAATTCCTTCGACAAGCTTCGTCAGTGGCTTGGGGGGATGGTGTGTTTTTCGGGGGGGTGCGAGTCCTGCTCACCAAGCTCGACGGCTGCTCTCTCGTCGGCCTTGTCCTTGAGCTGTCTGCCTGGATACCGCTTTGTTGCGAAGACCCGTCCACGGGTGCACCTCAGCCAAGTCTCAACAATAAATTGCCTGAAACCGATGAGCTTCAAGCATGTTCGACGAGGGCTTGATGTGCCCAGCCCCCCCCCCCCCGAAGGCCTTGATGTTCCTAAGGTCCTACGGGTTTGGGGGGTACCATCTGTCAAGCGTGAAGGGGGCTGGAAAACCTGGGAACTGCCTTTAAGGCTTTAAGGCTCGAGCTGCACGGTGATGCCGTCGGTGAGTCTTGACTTTCCAGCTTCACGCCAGGCTCTGGAGGGCTCCGAGCAGCTCCCTCCTCGCCCGCAGGGCCTCACAGTGCAGAACACCCCACAAGGTCTGCGTGTGGAGAAAAGAAAGGCGACACAAAGGGCTCTCTTGTTGGCAGCCATGGATGGGGCCTAACTTCCCAACTAACCACCGAACGAAATGACAGTGCTACAGATAGTAAAGGGCAGATGATGTCAAACGTCAGCGGCAGTTCCGCAGAAAACGCCAAATGACGCCAGTCCGCCGCCACACCCGACTCCACAGGATACTGCAGGGCATCTGTCATTGCATTGGCACTCGCAGGAGCCGGTACGGTAGACTGTATGCATACACGATGCACCACCTCAACGGTCCCTTTTTAACTCTGAGAGAATATGGGAGTTTCCGAAAATTAGGGTACCGGGGTACCTTATTTTGGGGTCCTTATATAATGAGGATCCTACTATTTAGGGTGCTCTATTAGGGTCCCCTATTTTCGGAAACCCCCATGTGCTTGAGCTCACGGCCAGGTTCATCGCTGCCCGTGATGTCGATCACGTCTTGGGCGGCTGGCTCCAGAGGTGTAGCTGAGAGGTTGGACCTTGACACATCTACTCCGGGTAAGAGTGCGTATTTGTTTGCTGTCGTTTCTTTTTTGCTGTCCTTGCGGTGGCGCCTTTTTTTGTGTTGTCGTTGCGGGGCGCCTTTTTTTGTGCTGTTGTTGCGGGGGCGCTTTTGTTTTGTTTTTTTTGCTGTCGTTTGCGGGGGCGCCTTTTTGTTTTGCTGTCGTTGCAGGGGCGCTTTTTTTGAAGTCGTTGCGTTTTTTGTGTGTTTTTTTCCTGTCTTTTGCGGCGGCACTTTTTTTTTGCTGTCGTCCCTGAACGCATTTGTTTTTTTTGTTTGCTGTCGTTGCGGGGGCACGTTTTTTTGTTGCTGTCGTTCCAGGGGCGCGTTTTTTTTGCTGTCGTTGCGGGAACCGGGGTTCACGCACTCACTGGCTTCCTGGGTCCGCGCAACGACGACACAAAACAACATAAAGCAACTACAGCCAACAAACACGGGTTCCATCTACTCCGTCTCATGACGGTCAGGTTTACCACAGCCAATATGGTCACATAGACTCCGACTTTATCGCAGCATCCGACCCCTTAGCCGTCTATATGCTACTAGTATTTGCTATCCGTCTTCGTCTTGTTGTTGTTGCTGCTGTTGCTGCTGTTGCTGGTGCTGGTGCTGGTTCTGGTGGGTGGGGTGGGTGGTCGTGGGCGGTCGTGGGTGGTAGTGATTGGTGGTGGGTGGTGGTGGGTGTTGGGTGGTGGGTGGTGGTCATAACACTACACTATCGCATGCATGGCGCCGTTTTCAGGAGAGTTACTGTCCAAATTACCAGTTATATTCAAAATGCCGCTTTGTTTCAATCCAAACGCTACTCCCTTCCTGTGTCTTCCTGTCAACGAACTAGATCTTGAGACTCATCGTTCTCCCAAACCTGCCCTAGCCGCCCTAGCCGTCCGTGTCCATCCGCACCTGCGCTGCTGCTGCAAGCACGAAACGAGTCTCGGCTCACGACGGCTCTTCTCTGCTGTGCACCAGCTGGTGGGCTCCAGGTGGCGAGGCTGCGCCTCGCACGAAGGGCCAAGGACAGCTATCCCCAAGACCACGACTTGCTGCCAGATAGATCATAGGTATCGGGTTTAGAGTACGTGCCAGAGGGTTTGGGGAGTTGAGGTTGTGGCGTGTTTTAGGTTGCATACCAGATGCAGCAGGCCACGGGAAACTTTGGGCTTCTGGCCGGGTTGCTGCCGCGGGCGCTCGACGACAGGGCTGCGTGATTTAGGAGGTGGTCTCCGATGATCCCAGCTCCGATCTTTCCTCTGGTCCTGCAAGCAGAAGGCTCTCAAAGAACACGCTCTGTACATCTATCTACTCTCCTTTGTAGTTTGAGCTCGGCAGAGGGCAACTATGAGCGATCCTATTCAAGTCGACGATATCTGACTGGCCTATATAGCAGCCGGCTTCTAGTCAACGGCAGACTGTCCAGGAGATGATGAGGATTCTCCATCAAGTACCGCTTCAGCACCTCGGAAGACACTCTGTTGAAGAATGGCTCCAGCTCGTGGATTCTAGGCATCCGCTTTCCATTCGGTGTAACCCTTTCCTTTATCAAAGTGATGTCGGCAAGCAGGAGGCCACCGTAGACTCAGCGGGTTTTCCGGGCTGTACCCCCGCAACCTGAGGCAGCGCGGCTCATCCTGCACAAAATTTCCATTTGTTTGCAATGCTCGGTCTGCGCCCAAGTTCACTCTACACCGAACTCAAGGCGCCTGTATCCTCTCAAGCCTCATTCGCATTATCTCAAGCACCTGTAACGATGTAAGAATGTAAATGCGTAGCTGTTTCTTTGCTTCCAACAGCTACTGACAAACGAGACTTGAAAGGCGACATTGAGCATCATGGAAGCTCCGCTGCAGTATCTGCATGGGTGGCTGCAAGCGGATCGGCTCTGAGCCATATGTACAGAAAAGAAATGTCTAGCTGAAGAGCACCTCAGCCAGTCCCGGTCGTGGTGCCGCTTGTGGCAGATCTTCGCTCGCAACCACAACCTTATCGTAGTACTCAGACTCGATCATTGCCCGGAGCTGCTCTAGAGGTGATGTCCTCTCAGGCAGCTTGTTGCTCAGAAAGCTCTTCAGCATGCCCTGGCTGAATCCAGAGAGCATCACCACACCTGGCGAGTGCTACTGCTGCTACTGGAAGGATGGGGAATGGTGCCGCGATGATGAGCATTATGATGATGATGGTGATGATGATGATGACAACTATAATGATGATGACGACGATGATGATAATTAGGGGTGACTGGTGGTGGTGGCGGTCATGAGATTACAACTCGACTATGAGAGCGATTCTGCGATTCTGTTTCCATCATAAAGAAGCCCGACACCTTCTTGGTTCGCCATGGTCGGCAGTCGTCCGCGCGCACAGGAGTCACGCAGATTCCAATAGACAATCTCTGGCACATGGAGCCCGTAACCAGCTGTCCTGCCGGGCGGAATGATGACGTGAAGCAGAAAGCACACCGCATCATATCTACCTGCATACTGTAAAACGATCCCATGGCTACTGCATGCCCCAGCATACCATCCTCACGCGCTTTCGACTCCAACTTAGAAAGAAATCCTAACAGTCCTAACAGCCAAAGCCACATGGCGAACAACAGATATAAGTGCATGTGAGTAATAACAAATGAAACACTAGAGTAGAAGGAAAGGATTAAGTGTCTTCGCTGATACTACACATTATCCTTTGCAGGCGCCAGGCCTGAATTTTTGCAAGATCTGTTGGTGGGTTGTGCTCCAGTCGAAGTTGTTGCCGTAACCGTCGCAAGTCGCTTGATCGAACTGCATGTCTGAGAACACGAAGAGAGTCTTCGGCATCTTCTCCTGTATAGTCTTGCTTCTTCTGAATTCCAGACATGGGGAGGCAAACGCCAATGCTTTAATACTGCGCATGGCCATCTGCAAAGAATACTAGGCCAATAATGGCAATAATGAGAATTACTGCAACAGGTTTTGGCAGACACCCAAGAAGCTTGCCTAGTTGTAGAGTTTAGCGGCCCGAGCACAGGTTATGATGTTAACCCTTTGTTAACCTGAGACTCATTCTAAAGCTACATATACCGTCATACACCTGAAGGGTTGAGGATAATTTACTCATCAAGACAAATTTTTAACAGCTTACAAGGGCCAGCGGCAAAGGCAGCTAAGTAGCTCCCGGCACTCCGTTCTCCACGGCTATGCGGAGCATTTCTGTGAACACCTTCCTTGGGGCGGAGTCTTTCTTGCAGGTTCGGTTTAGGGTTGAGGGGTTTATTCTTCCCCTCAGCTCAAAGACTGCAAAAAGCTGTAGCCTCACATGCCCGATACCAGATCCCCAAACCACACAAGTCTCCCCTATCAGGCGGCATTGAAAGATCGAGCAGAAGCAGATTGCAACAAGTGGCTTCGGGCTTTCCTGGGGCTTAAGTTCGTGTGTTTCTGCATGAGTCCCAGATGCAGGAAGTCGGTGTTCATGCCCCAGTCGAGGTCCTCCGTCGCCTTGGCCCGGCTCGACAAGGTAGTAGTCGGGCCGGAGGGGATGGTCACGAATTCGGGATCTCTGGAGAAGGTGCAGATCTTTCCATTCCAGGGTCCTTCCGCCACTTCGCTTACCAGGAGGGACAGAGCAATCGCAACATTCATGGGGGTCCCGTACATGGATCCAGAGACATCGCAAACCGCAAGGCACTGGCCAAGGGCACCAGATTCCCGCACATCTGCTACCAAGTCCCTCCATTGTGCCTCCACCTCCCTCTCCTCCAGTTTCGAACATTCACCCAAGACCTTGTAGACGAGCTCGTGTGGCATGACAGCTCCCCCCTTAACACCCCCTTTACGTGTCAATGCCATTTCAATATGGGCCGCATATCGCTCCGGATCATGCTTTGCATATACGCTTTGGCCATACAACAACCTGCATCTCGAGGCCATTCTGTTGTAGTTCACTTCGCCCCACTGCTCGCGCCCAACACAGGACTCTGGGACTTCAGTAAGCTTCCTCAGTGGTGTTAGCACTTCCTGGCGGTACTTGTCCTTCATTCGGGACACATAATCTTCGAAAGTCCCATCAGGGATCATATAGCGCTCCTTGGGGAAGAGCCTCTCAACAATCCCCTGCACGATGTCCGTCCTCTTGTCATGCATTCCCTGCGAAGTAGGAGCCCACTTTGGCACCAAACTGCCAGTGAGGGCCAATCGCTCCTCACGCGTCAGCTCTTGCCCTTCCGAGTGCTTATGCAGGATCCGGCACAACTCCTGCAGAGAATTCGCGAATTCATCTGCCACGGTATCGTACAACTCCCGGAGGTTTGCATCGGTCGCATAGAGCTTACGCACAGAGAGCCTCTGCTGGGAAATCCGCTCCTTCGCCTCGGCGTGCAACTTGGCATTCTTCTCCCAATCCACTTTCTCACAATAGTCCGCGAACTTTGCCTTGATTTTGTCAGAGATCCACTCCTGCGCAACATCAAGGGTATCAATTCGAGCATCGGGGAGAAAGGGCTGCGTCGGTTTGGTGTTACAGTTCTGCAGATTATCGATCCGTACGTACATGCCATGTCAAAGCTATGCAGGGGCTCTTGAATCTGAAGCAGATTGAATGCGGAATGCCAGGGATGGCTTCGGGCACGCCATGGGACCACAAGATGTCCATCTCGCGACCAGTCAGGTTCACATTGCAGGAAGCGGCTATCGTCGAGTTATACATGGCTGCTTCTGTATAAATGGGCCCCGAGATTATTCAAACATCCGGCAACAAAAGCCGCGTGCAACCTAATCCTGCTCCTCCTTCTCAATCCACGGCATGCGTTTAGGGACAGACTCGTCTCTCCACTTCCGTGGGACCCGAAAGTCTTCTTCCTTCCTTGCCAGGGGCATGGACCAACGACAGGATTACTCTGTGCAACATCGAATGTCTGGCTGCCTGCTGCATGAATGTTGCCAAGCCACCCCAGGCCCTCTTCGGCCAGTTTCTCACAAAATGCCTTGATGCGAGCAGCTCTACCCTCTTGCTCTTTGGCTCGCCGAGCTGCGCCGTTCCTTACACAAGAGCCGAACAATGCGTATTATCTCTCGTATCTCTTCAGGCCCCATCGCTACGTGTCGACAATAAACTCTCCGTGCCTTGCAACAGCAATAGCAGGTAACCAGCAGCTAGAGCGAGGCCCTTCCAGATGCAGTCAGGATTCAGCTTCTTCTCCTGCAAAAAGGCCGCGCTCTTGCGCTCTTGCCTCTGAGGCCCAACAGTGCCTGACTGTGGATGCATGAGACTGCACTGAGAGACGCTGAAAATGTATGGTCCAGCAGTCAAGCACAACGCCGCTCATGTTCCCCACCTCTGTCCGGATGCGCAGCCAAGTCTTTCGATAGAAAATCTTCGGCATCCCAGGCGGCATACATCAGCAAGTCAAGCATTCCCTTCATGCATGTGTGGTGCGAGAGTGCGCCCGATCTTATGTTGGCAAGGACCGTTGCGGGGAAATTCCGCCACAACCACAACAAGCAAAGCTGATGGTTGTCGCGATTGGACTTGCCTTGGCGGGGGTCGCCCAACTGCATAACCAGCTTCGTTGCCGTCAAGGGATCTTCATTCCAAGCAGATCTAAGTAAGCGAAGCAATTCCTTTTGTTTCATGCCTGGAACAACTCGAAAGAGGAAATCGACGCAGGCTTGCCCGGATGTCGCAAAAGCCATGGCTCCATTCTCTGTCGATGCCAGCTGTGGCCCAGGATCAATCTCTGAAATCCTTGAAGAACTGTGCGATGTGCTTGGCTGGATTGCCGCAATTCCGCGCCGGGCGGCGCGGCCGACAGCAAGCGGAACCAACAGTTGCATCACGCTGGGAGCAGAAGATCCCGCATCCCCGGTCCCAAAGTCGGGGATTCGCGGAATTATGGGCACGGGCAAAGTTGTGCGACTGTGACACAGCGACGACGGGGTGGCGGCTTTGCGCAAGAGACTCGAAGGAACAGCTGCAAGGCGCGGCACCTGCATCTGCATCTTTAGCTACTCTGGTGGTCTTCTGAACTGGGGGCTGCTTGGGGCCAAAATGCCTCAGCAAGCAATGGCCACTTCTCCAATCACGCCAAAAGAGCGCAAACACCGAAGGGCGCCAAGCAACTCAAGCCTTTTGCTGCTACTGCAATACACTTAAAGCGGTAAGAGTATCACACCGGCACACACCTTGCTATCCAGTGGCTACCGTAAGCCTCCAACCGAGAGCATGTGCTCTTTCGTCGCTCTTCTCGAGGCATCTCCACTACTTCCCTGGGACCTGTGCTCTTGCTTGCTTCTCCACTGCAGTAGCACCCAAAGAGCTCCGAAATAAATCAGGCAACCAAGTTAGAAAGGCACAGGATTACGGGCTTCCCTTGCTTGGACAAAGCAAACGTACAACATCTGAGCTGGGAGCTGCATCGTGCGTGCCTGGCGGCACATGGTTCATTGGCAACAAGATTTATACCCAAGACACACACACACACAGACACACACACACACATACATATACACGCACACACACACAGAGAAGAGGCCAGTCAGCGCAACCACTTTCCAAGTCCATTCACTGGTGGACCCAAGTGTTCTGAGCTTGAAAGCCATGGTTCGCAGCTCGTCTCGGACTTACTGTGCCAGTTGACTGTGGCATGGTCATGGCCGGCACGGCAGCTGCTTACCAGCAGGGACAGCAAGCCTGAACTGGCCCAAGACCCATTGTCTCGACACCAGCATCACATTGTGCCACCGTCTTTGCAAAGACGCGTTTGTTCTGCAGGGTCCCGATCTCCCCCCTTTGGTGTCTACGGGTAAACCAACTTTCAAGAACGATGATGTTCCCGAGAGAAGTTGTCGTCGTCATCATCATCATCATGGTCGTAGGGAACCCAGCACAAGCGATGTCGTTGCGTGAATTTGGCTACAAGTTCAAACATCCAGTCGGTCAAACACAGCTTGCTGCCTCCGAGCATGCTCCGGTGATTCCAAGCTCTTTAAGGCCGGAAAAATCTTGGAATCCAAATCCTCATCATCTGTGGCATGGTCCAGGATCAGAACCCCATTTAGGTGGTCCAGCTCGTGCTGCAAGGCGCGAGCTGCCTCGCCCTCCAGGCTTTGCGTGTGAAGCCGCCCCATGATGTCGAAGTACTCCACAGACACGGTTGCATCACGGAGCAGTGTCACCAGCACATCCGGAGGTAGGACCAGACAGCACTCTCGCCACCACCTCATGTCGCCCTCCGAGCTGCGCTCAGTAATCCGTGGGTTGACAAGAATGCGCGGCGCGGCTTCGCCCAGAACATCTTGATCCAGGAAGATTATCCGTGCGTTGACCCCCACTTGGCTTGCAGCTAGCCCAACGGCACCTTCAGTCCGGGCGGCGACCTCTAGTGCCCTTGCTAAGAGATTCAAGTCTTCAGGAGACTGGAAGGCAGACTCGGCCACAGGCTCGGCCACTCGTCGTAGTATCGGATCTGGATAGCGTGCCATGGGGAAGGAGCGTGTTCCAGAGCGCAGCCGTGCCACTGCTTCTGCAAGGGTGTTCATGCGTATCTGTGTCCCTGACCATTTGCTCGAATCCATGCCCGAAGCTGCACGCGTTCTGCCGCCAAGTCCGGCGAGCATAGCCGTGGCGACGAGAACAGCACGCCTGCCGGCCTCCCTGGTGTCCAGGGCCTTGCCGAAAAGGATCCTCTTGCTGAAATGCACCAGGTTTCCAAGATCTGCTGCAGGCCTAGGAGTCAAAGTTTCGGGGTTCACGGAATGTCTGCAGGTGAGTGGTCTCGGTCTGGGAGAAGTCGAAGCCGACAGCGCGGCTGCTGGCCTCCATAGTGGAATCATTTTGCCTGTGTCCATGTCAGCAGAGGCAGTCCGCGGCTGAGTCTACTTACTCGCGGTTGAAACCTGGGCACACTGAGCGTAATCAAACCTAAGCACCAAGTCTTGGCATATCTCTCGCTTATTCTCGCATTGGAACTCCATTCATTCATATCGCGAAGCCGTTTTGGCTCGCCTTTGCTGTCGCAACCACGAAATTCTGGCCAGCTTCCAAGAAATAGCCTTCAGTTTAGCATTACAAAGAAGACATTGAAACAGACAGCCCTGCCGAACTCCGACACTTGACAAGCAACCTTGCAACACCTTGTAGCACCCAGAACTTGATTCTGATTCATGTTCCAGCCTGCACTTTGCTGAGAAAACCCCGCAGCACTCGACCAGCGCACCACCGAAAAGAGAGAACACAGAAAAGAGAAGCACCCCGCAGATTAAGCCAAGAAGATGAGAGGAGTAAATGTGCCTTCTTGCGAAGTTTTGCTCCCTCCTCATCAATGACCATCTGAAAAGCCACACCTTGGATCTCATCACAATGGCGGCAAAATGTACGAAGGTCAAACACATCAACAACAATAGGCCCGCAATAGGCCTTTCAGTCTGTGCCTGCGGTCTTTCAGTCATGATAAGGGCTCCGTCGTCTGATCAATGCACCTATAGGACCCAAATCTCCACGATAGCCGCAGGATGGATTCCGAAGTAGCCACAGCCAGTTTCGCTCAACAGCACTGCAAGTTACACGGTTTGCAGAATCACACCTGCTCCCTTGACCTGCCAAAAATCACGGCTGAGCCCCGAGCACATCCTGACTTTCCCACGTCGGCACTCAGTGCCTAAATGCAGCTGCTTCATAAATTGCAGACTGCGTATGTCAGCCGCAAGTGCTGGCCACTTGCATGCCAGTAGCATCCACGACAGTCGCATCGTTCACTCCGAAGTGAAACTTTAACGCTCCTACGACAAGGTTGCCGCTTGGCGTGCTGAGGGTTCAGCACTTACACTCGTGGGGCGAGTCGCCATAAACATTCCTGGCATGGGACAAGATCTCGGATGTTGGATGAACAATACATGGGAAGGGTTGCAGGTACAGCAGGAGTAGCGAACAGGGAACATATCCTTCAAAGGCCTGCGGCAGCTGTAACATCTGGAGCCCCGATGAGGACTTGGGCCCAAGGCCTTTCAATTAGTCCAGTGCGCGATTTAGAACAACTTGGTTTGGGAAACACCATGACGTGCCCCAAGCGTGAGCCTTGATCGCATCAGGTTTCAGCTCAGGGCGAAGCCACGAGATTTCAACAGATTTACTGCTATCGCTGCCATTTATGCTCCTCGGCCTCTGCATATAGGCATGCATCCGACTCTATCAACCCTACAAGTACTATAATGATGCGGCTCCACTACAGTATGGGTCAGAACTACCGGCCTGACATCACAATCTCGACTCGCCAGCGGCAAGTAGTCTTCGACTTGTGCCAAGTAAACCTCCAACCAGATCCAACTGTGATCCAACTCATCTGTGTGTAGAAGCAGGTAGAAGCAGGCACATGGAGTACTAAGAGAGAGAGAGAGAGAGAGAG
>CAJNJA010014271.1:0-12277 GCA_905231915.1 Symbiodinium necroappetens | reverse complement strand
AATTGTAGGAAAACATGTCCTACAATTCTGCACCCCCCGCCACTCCTACATTTGTTATGCGCGGGGGGTGTCGTGCCCTTCATGCTACATGTAATGCACAAGCACCTTGCAGGGTGGTTGACATAGTCTGAGCAGATCCAAACAGTGACACCTTCGGGACAACTGGATGCGTCGAAGAGCAACCTTGAGTCGAACCCACCTTGGGTCGACTCTCCGGATCAGATCGAAGAGATCCGCACTCGCACGAACCCTCTCAAGACACGGTTTAGGGTTTTAAGTTTTTAGGTTTTAGCGTTTAGGGTTTAGACACCATCGGGAACTTCGGGCTTCGGTCGGAAGCTTACCTGCAGCCTCCTTCCCGGCTTAGGGAAAGACCGATCGGATTTCTGCCCGTCGTCACACCTGCGGCATTTGCTCAAAAGAAGAACCTCACTGAACGAGTCTGCAGGCTCTTTGTCCTTCGAAACAAGAAGAGATCTCCAGAACAGACTGGTTTAGTTTAGGGTTGAGGGTCTAGGGTGTTCCACAAGCCGAGCACGACAGACCCGGCCCAAGCCGCATTGCACCACGGCTCTTCCTCGCCACAGCGGTGGGCTATGAACCAGCCTGCCGATCACAACCGAAGATGGGTCAGACTGATCTGCGGAGCCTTGCAGGTTCTTAGAGCTATGGATGACCCCTGGCTAAGGGCCATAGGACCCAGGATCCTACCATCTGGCGAAATCTTCGGCCTTCCCTGCAAAGAAACCTTGCATCGTCCCTGCCGACTGCTAGCTTGCACCTGAATATTTCGGGTTACGGCAGTGGGACCAAAGGCCCTTAACGTTACAGGCTTGGGGCCCGGAGTCGTCACAACAGCCTCCCAGCTCCGGGAGTGTGCACAAGGCAGAACGCCTTCTAGAAGCCTCGCATCTTGTCTCGTCGCAGCCGTTTTGCCGGCACTGCCGCTGCCACATACCACACTTACTGCACCTCTCAAAACCCGCCGCGCGTCTCGGCACAGTAAGATATCTACGCTCCAACCTTCGTACCCTGCACTGCTCACCTTTCCTGGAGACAGGCCGTTCCCGGCTCCATGCACGACGCAGCATGCAGGGAGGAAGCTCTCTCGCTGGGCACTTCGACGAGGCCAAGTCATCGAAAGCCGCCAAACGCCTAAGACCCCCCTAAACCCTAAACCCTAAACCCTAAAACCCTAGACCCTAAACCCCCAAAAAATCTCCGAACTTCGCCCCGAAAACGGCCCGCCCCCCCCAAGAAGAGAGACTGGAGAGAAGCTGGCGCGAGCCTCTCTCTTCGAAGGCCACCTTGGGCCTTTTTTGGAGATATCGGAAGGAGCCGGGAAAAGACCGGAAAGCGCTGGGACACGGAGCATAGAGCCTTTGGGAGTCGGCATTTCGGGCTTAGCGGAAGCTCAGCGGTTTAGGGTTGAGGCTGAGTCTCTCAAGAGAGCTACTGGGACTCAGAAGTGATGGGCCGGGAAAGAATCTCCTAGGCTAGTCTCTACCAACCCTTAGAATAGCAGCCTTATGGTAAGCCGTATAGTCGTCCCTATGGTCCAAAAGAGCTGCCATGGTGGCGTTCTGTTACTCGGGGTTTGCTCCGTTTGCCGCTGGCCGGCGTGAAGCCAGAACGTGATGGATCATCCTCGTGGGCTTAGGGTTTAGGGGTTTAGGGTTTAGGGATTTAGGGTTTAGGGTTTAGGGTTTAGGGATTTAGGGTTTAGGGTTCAGGGTTTAGGGTTTTCGGGTCAAGGGCCGTTGTAGGGCTTCTGGTATGTCATCACTGCCTGCAGGCAGTGCTCAAGTGAGGCTCCTGCAGAGGATGCATGGAGCAAACGGCGGTGCGCTGACTTAATCTGGCGACGGCGTCATAGACATGCCTAGAAATCCGATCAACTGATGTCGATGCAGGGCAGGTTCTGCCATCTTTCTGCTACACGATGCTCCAAAAGCCCCTCGGTTCGACCCAGAAAGGGCGTAGCATCCGTCAGCAGCTTGTGAGCATGAATTCTCCTGGGTTTAGGGTTTGGGGTTTCATTGCAATTGAAAACCCGGTCTGTCAGCAGTGCTGCTATACTGCACGGCGACATGATGTTCGGCAGAACGGATCAGTGCAGCGGCCAAGCATGAGCTCTGCTGCAGACACCAGCTCTTCGAGCAGGATGCCTCTGGAAAGGTGAGCCCTTTTCCCCGATCCAGAACGAGCTGTCAGAATGAGCAGCTCATCAGCCGAGCCGAAGCATCACAGAGTGGAAGGGTCTTCGCAAGTGACGACCGCAGCTTTCACGGAGCTTCTGGCAACATCCTGTCAGTGGCAGGAGGAGCTTCCGACATCCTTCCGGTGTTCTGCTCTCCTCCTCTACAGCACATCCTTTCTGGCATTCCGTTAGAAGCTCGGTGCTTGGCCCGCTTGGCTCTGCCTAAAGCAGGCTTCTCGAGATGCGTCGGACAGCAGAGCCAAGAAGAGCATCAAAGCACACCACTTGTTGGAGGCAGATCACCAGCCTGGGCACTCCCGATGACGACCTGTGCTTTAGGGCTTATGGGCTTATTGCTTCAAGGGTTCATGGGCCTTTTTGTGCATGGGATTCCAGTTCAGGGATTAAGGCTTGCCTGTAGATGGGCCGGGGAGAGTCTGAAAAGTGCCCTGAGCGGCTCACTTCTCAGAGACGCCACCACCCAAAACCCTGAGCCAAAGATGGGCCCCAAATCCCTCCACCTCTCTACCCCAAACCCCCCAAGGAGTCGAAAAAAAAGCTGACACGGCCGGGAACCGGGGCACCAAACGAGACGGCCTCAAAGCAGAAGCAGCTCCAAAAACCGGGCCCTCCTCGGCCTCGGTGGCTCCCCAAACGCCCCAAGCTCGGAACTAAATCCTGCACCCCTAAACCCTGCACCCCTGAACCCTAAACCCCTGAACCCTGTAGAACTGCAGACCTCACCGGAAGGAGCGTTCAAGCCCAAGCTCCGCAGAAAACCCCGCCAAGTCCTTTATCACAACCCCAGTTCCGGGCGAGTCTGAAGAAGCGGAAAGGACCGGAGTTTCTCAGGACTCGGGGTCCTTCTCGAAAGGATCCCACAACTGAAGCCGCTTCTTTGCGAAGCTTTATGACAGACAGGACCACGCGATCGTGTTGGCCCTACTCCGCCAGAGATCCAAAGCAGCTCAAAGCTTTGCTGAAGAGCTCGGCTTGCCTTGGAATGGCGCTTTCTGATCCGTTCCACATACCAGACCTAAGGAAGCATCTGTAAGAAAACCGGCTGCAAGCTCATGGATGCAATATGACTTTGCGTTTGCTTTTGCCCACGAAATGGAGCAACCGGGTGCCTGTCACGGTGGGGACCTTACTTAGATGCAATGCCGCAGATGCACACCCAGAGGCAACGTTTGTAGACCTCCTCCCTGCCCTCAAAAAGCCATTTTGGGGTTTAGGGCTTTAGGCAGACCTCTTTAGGCCAGGGCTTCAAATCCGTCGCCTCCTGAAGCCCTGCTTTCTTCGAGTAGCCAGACCTTTGGCTTCATGTTGGAGCAGCAGCTAAGGCAAAGAATGCTTGGCCCCTGCGCTGTTCGGTCTCCGGCGACGACGCCAATCATCGCAAGCAAGCTGGCGGAAGATGGCATCAGCCGAGTTCAGCAGTGTCAGCCGGGACTACTCCTTGGGCAACCCTGAACCCGTCAACCGGCCATTTCGGCTGTTCGCGATGGACGCCTGTATCTGCACAAACCGCTGCACAAAGAGTCACAACGTGTTGAAGGCGGGTGAACTAGGCCTCGGCCAAAAACGGCGTCTGCCTTCCGCTGTGCCACTTACCAGTAGACGATGGGGACACAACGGAGTCTAGATGTCAGCAGTTGGTGCCACGGTGCCGGCTGATTCACGGACCAACGGCAATCAAGTGCTAGGTTCGGCGATGAGCAAGGAGCTCAAGGCGCCCAAGGCTGGCTTATGCGCCGCGACACTTCGGATGGTCGTCGAATGCCGAGACCGAGAGTGAGGCGCAGAAGCACGGCCTCCTTTGCGAGATGGCAGTGTGGGCACGGCCTGCCTCGCATCGCCCGCACTTGCAGCTTCCCTTCAAGAGCCGCGAAGACATCCCAGCACGGTGAGAGCCATCGTCTCGGAACTGGGGTTCCACAGCTTAGGGCTTTTTTTGCTGAAAGGTTTTTGCTTTTAGGAGAGCCAGACCCCGAGCAGACCCCCAGACCCAGCAGTTTCCACGGTGTCCCGCAGGGCGCCTCCCTTGCGGGCTCTCAGCATGGTGACTGGCCTCAGAAGGCCAGAGGCCAGAGCTCGCGCCAAAGGCTGCGTGGTGAGAAAAAGCCGTCAGGGTGGCTCGGGTCCTCAGCCCTCCTGTGACTTCTAAACAACACCAAATCCGCAGGAAGTGTGGCACCTGGACCAAGCCGAATAGAGCCTAGGGCGCCGGTTTACCGCCTACTTCAGCTTTGCACCCACAGTTTCGGGCGTTGCGGAGCCCGGTGCGTGCCTTAGGTACATGCGCACATCAGAAAGTTTCTGCAGCTCTGTTCAGATTCTCCAGTGACAGCACATACTGACACCGGCCAACAGCCCAAAGCCCAAGATCTCAACCCGAAGAACACGGAAGGGCTTTGGGTGCATACATTGCCCAGACAAGAAGCATCCGCATGGCAACAGGAGCAGGCTACGACGGCCCTCGCCGCTTCTCCTCAGAACTGGCCGAGGCCTGGTAGTAGCGTTTAGGGTTTAGGGTTTTGGGTTTAGGGGAACCCTAAAGAACCTGAGACTCTAAAACCTCCCGGAACCGGAACCTTGAGCCTCCGGGCTCTGCAAGGCAAAGGACGACTCACAGAGCCAGGGTGCACCTGGCCGTCACCTGGCCGAAGATGGGGCCTTAAGGAGAACTCGGGCCCCGGACTTCAGAACGCTGGACCCCCCGCTTTGAAGAATCTCCGGGAGTCTGAACAAAAGCACCACCTCTCTAGGACCTGCGCAGCTCAGAGGCCCAGAGTCGCCAGAGCCTCAGATGCCTCTACCTCTGGTGCCCAAAACCTAGATCTGCCTCTTTGAGGCACCCAGAACCGGGATGCAACTGTAGCAGTGTAGCAGCTGCTTCTCACAGAGCGTGTTGTGTGAAGTCCCGGCTTCCACAAAGGCGACTCCTGAAGTAAGGGCTAGGCACTGCTGCTCTGCAACACAGCGCGACCTTCTTGCGATCGGAGGTTCGTTCACAGCCGCCTGCGACTAAACTGCGCTGCTACTCTGCCAGAGAATCGTCATGCCATGGTTCGGACTGTAATGATTCCGTTGAGGATTGCCGACACTTTCCTATCGCACCCTTCGCCCTAATCATGACTTCGCGGCTGTGCTAAACCAAGGCAGCTCGTCCATTCCTACAGCCCGATGATGCTCTGGAAGCTCCTCAGGCTTTGCGCAGACTCAGGCTGCAACAATGACATTGGGCCCTGCGCGTTGCAACAGGTGCAGAAGATCCTCCATCTACCCTAACTGCCGCAAGGACTGGCATCAAGGAGCTGCCGCCCTCGCCATTTCTGCATCTGCCGTCCCCTCATGATCCGCTGTGCCTTTCCGCCCTTGCCTCCGGAAGATGCTACCACAGGAGCCCCGAAGTGCCGGCTGCGCCGGCAATAAGTCCACCGCAGTCCGAGCCACGCAACAAGCTGCAACTACTTTAAACTGTAGCTTCATCATGGGTTGCAATGTCTTTCTGGCTCGGCCACTTAGCCTTCTAACGGCATTCGGACTCTGCAAGGCCAGGCCGCTAGGCGGCAGGAGCAGACCAGTATCCCCTCTCACAGCCGGGAGCCTGGAGGGTTTAGGAAGTTTAGGGTTTAGTTTAGGATTTACGGCAAGTTTGGCAGGAGACACCCGAGCAGGTGAACGAGTGGCCGGTAACTGGCGAAGCGGGCCACCTGTGGCATGAATGGCCTCTCCTTCTGCGAAGCATGCGGCTCTTCAACAGCCAGCTTGTCTCCTATCTAACTTAGGATCTTACACCCTTTGGAAGCTTAAGCCCCAAACCGACATCACGCGGTGCTCCCGCGGAAGCTGGCACATCCTTTCCAGACGCTGCAGGAGCAGTTGACATGGGGCAGCCTCATGCTTCAATCGAGGCGCACAGACGAGCTGATGCCGCTTTGCATCGTTTTACATCTTGGTCCAGCGTCGGCCAGAGTGTGGAAATGCTAGGTGTTGAATCGTACTTCACAGCGCCTGATGCATTTCAGACTAGTTGCACCTGCCGCGGCTCATGTCGTGCATCGATGGCTCCCAACGTTCCACCGCGAATCACGGCGTCCGATGCATTCAAAGGGAATCCCCGTCACCACCCAAATTGGCACCTTTGGCCACCCAGTCACCTAGCGCCAGATTCAGCTCCTGAGCACAGACCCAGCAAACCCGCAGCGAGCACTCCGTGAAAGAGGTGTTTCAACCGCGGTTGATGGCAGTGCGGCCTCGAGCCATCAGCGAAACTTCTCCCCTGACCCAAGTTTGCCAGCCCTGGCCCGAGGTCTAAACTCTAAGTCCCGAAGTGACGAAACTCCAGAGCCTGAACCCAAGGGCGCTGGCCGAGCTTCGCAGCAACTTGAAGGAAACCCCCTCGCCGGTGGAGAAGGCCCGAATCCCCATGGGGAAGGACGGAGCCCGGCTCCCACGGGTCGGGCGCAAAGGGGTTCAGCTGTGAGGGTCTTTAGCATTTAGGGGTTCACATCTACCTTTGAGGGCAAGGGCTGGGTATACAACAGCGTCTGCTCTGGGAGCGGGGGCGTGGACGGCGGGGAGCATGCGACGCGCTACTTTGGTCGGAGATGCGCGCACTAAACAGACAGCTTCGACGCGCTCGGCAGTCTCACTCCGAAAGCTGAATCACTGAGGCCGAGCTGGACATCTGCCGGACGGCTGGACAGCAGGCCTGGGGCCAGAAGAGGGAAGACGGTTTAGGGCTTAGGGTTTGGGGTTTAGGGTCTGGGGTTTAGGGTTTAGGGTTGAGGGTTTAGGGTTTCAAAGGATGTAGGGATTCCGTCTTTGCTAAGTTGCGACCCAAACTTCCACTGTCCACTAGACACTACAAGCCGAACATCAATGCAGGCCTACGACTAGAAGGACTTACGACCATGCTCACATGCTGCAGATGATCTGCTTGCAACTCCGAATATAAGGACCTGAACAATGGGGCATTGGCGAAATTTCTAGCGTACCTATACCACCTAGTGACTATAGGGACATGTTACTACTTATTGCTGTGATTTTAATTTTACAAGTATCAATAGCAATAAAAACAAAATAACAGCAGTAATAGGAGTCGTCGTCGTGGTACTATTATTCTGACTCTGGTATTGCTCTTCTTATCGCCTTTCCTACTACTGCTACTGTTACTCTATCAACTGTTTAGGCTTCCATAGACCCTACGCCATTAGCCCTAAACCCTAAACCCTCAACCCTAAACCCTAAACCCTCAACCCTAAATCCTCAACCCTGAACCCTCCCCTAAACCCCATAAACCCTAAACCCAAAACGAGAGCCCCGCTGACCGTTTGCATGGGCGCTCGAAGGCCCCCGGCCCAGCGTCCCGTCAGAACGGTGAGGGAGGGTAAAGCCTCCCGGTATACGAGGACTGTAGTGCCCGCTATTGACCTCTCTGCCGTTCGCCAACAAAGAGGCCAGCCGCGCGACCCAGCCCCCCGCCCCCGCCCCGTGGCGGCCCTGCCCACCCAAGCACCTTGAAAGGGCGGTCCCGACCGGAGCGGCCGGCACAGGCCGTGAGGACCCGCAACCCGACACTAATCTGAAACGCGCATTTTATGCACAGCTGCGAGGCGAAGCAGAGAGCAAGAAAGGCCCCCTGGAGGGGCGTTTTGGGGGGGGTGAACCCCAAACCCTAATTGAGAATAGTCGGGGTGATTGGGGCGGGACTACATGCTGACGCAAGCGCGCGATAAATGGGTGCGCCCCTATTCCTAAAGCAAAAGGCGCACCCACCGCGCGCGCACACTGTATACACACCCTCAACCCCAAACCCTCAACCCTAAACCCTGAACCCTAAGCCCTAAACCCGAAATCCTAAACCCTGAACCCTAAGCCCTAAACCCCTCAACCCTCCACCCTATAATAAACCCTTCAACCCTAAACCCCTCAACCCTCCACCCTAAACCCCTCAACCCTAAACCCTAAACCCTCAACCCTCAAGCCGAACGCGGGGGGCGAGGCCTCAGGGCCCCGAGCGGCCGAAGAGCCGCCGGCAGCCGATCTCGAAGCAAAGAAACGAAGACCTACGAGGGTTGGGGGGCGGTTTTGGGGGAGAGTTTAGGTTTTAGGGTTTAGGGGCTTCGGAGGGTTTGGGTTTAGAGCTTCGGAGGGTTCAAGTTTGAGCTTTAGGGTTTAGGGTATATAGGGTACATAGGGGAAGGGGTTTAGGGGCTTCGGAGGGTTTAAGGTTTGAGGTTTAGAGCTTCGGAGGGTTCAAGGTTTGAGCTTTCGGGTTTAGGGTATATAGGGTACATAGGGGAAGCATTAAGGTTAAGAAAGCTTCAGAGGTTTAGGTAGGGGTTGGGGTTTGGGAGGGTTTAGGCTCAGGGGTTTAGGGGTTTGGAGGTTTGGGGTTTCGCGCTAGGGTAAGGGCTTAGGGAGGGCTGCATGGGGTTTGTGACGGTTTGCTTTAAGGGTTTCAACTGGTCTATAGGGTTCTCGCAGAATTTACAGCACTGGGCTGAATGTTTAGGTGGGGCTGGCTCGGAAGCCGGGCGACAGATCTTTCAGACGGCAAGGCTGCGGGGAAGCTGTTTCAAAATCTGGGAGTTGGGAATAGAGACGGTTTGGGGTTTAGGGACCCTAACCCCTAAGCCCTAAACCCTAAACTAAGCTTGGGGGCGCTTGCGATCATGACCCCCTACCCACGCAGTCTCTTTGCAGGCGTCTCGTGCGCCGGCTCGCCGAAGCGCGCTAAAACAGGCCTTCGCGCAGGAACCTTGGTTCAGAAACCCCCCGGTTCGCATTGGGGTTCTCAAGGTTCGTAGCAAAGTCTGGATCGTATTGCCATGGTTCTTATCAGGGTTCATACTCACATTGCTCTTATCAGGGCTCATACTGACATATGGATCCTGATACACTGGCGACCTAGAACCGGGCGGGCGTCTTGATCAAGTTCCTACATTTGGAACTGTGAAACTCATCGGCTGGTCAGCTTGAGCCCCGGTCGCGGCAGCTGACATTTTTCAAACAAGAGTGGCTGCAGCCGGTCTCGGGCTCAGGCTTTAGGTTCGAGGATTTAGCGCTCGGGGTTCGGGGTTGAGGAAAACCAAGCAAACAGCTTTTAGTGTGTAGGGTTTAGGGTTTAGGGTATAAGGGTTTAGTGTTGAGGTCCTGTTGGTCTTCCACCTTTGGATCACGAGAGACATGTGCCTTTCGCTAGCTGCAGGGCACCTGTATCAGAGCATACTCCAGCAGCCCTCACCATAACAGTAACAACCTTAGTAGTAATCAAACAAATACGAAAACAATGATAATAATTATGATAGTAAGACGAATACGAGGAATCATACACTAGTAGCTTCATTGAAAACTGATGCAGCCACACTCGCATGCCGTCACCGCCGGCATGGGTTGGCAAGATCGCAGTTTAAAACACTGAAGCCACTGATCTGAGTGTCGAGGTAGGCTGGCACGTCAATCATCCCGTACTTGGCATCACAGCAGTTTGAAGTCGAGTAACAACCCAGAGCCCCTTGGACGGTCTCACAAACCTTAGATGCTGAGTTCACCGACATAGCCAACTGCATCTGGCAGGAGGTAATTTCCTGATAGCCGCAAACTGCTTCTCCGGGAGGCGGGCTGGTGATGGCAGGAGTTCCACCCTCACCGCTGCTACTGCCAATGCTGGTGCTGGTAGTAGTAGCTGTGCACCATGCAAGCTCCCAGGCCGTTAGTTGAACAGATTCCATGATCTGCACGAAGGGGAAAGGCTGCCAGAAGACATAGATCTTTCCCCAACTTCCCAAAGCGAGATTGGCGAGACTGCCGATGAGCTCCAAGTCCACCTCCGCTTCTTGCTTGGTCCCCGTGATCTGCAAGGCCTGAACTGCCATCGCACTTATGCACAAATCTAAGACAACAGGCAACCGAACCCGCAACAGAAGCAAACCCCGTGATTAGCACGACGTCCTCAGGTACTCCTCGTTCTCCTCGGCCCGTGAAGGTAAAGCTTGAGCTGAGCAACCTTCCTGCACAAGCTCGAGGCTGGGCAGGCTGAGGACCGGAACGGGCGTCGCATCCCACTTGTAGAGGTCAATGGCCTTGATGTAGCTACAAAGCTTTGATAAGACCCAGGCAACGGCGTCGCTGCATTCCAGGGTCACCCCGAGCCCCAAGGTCAAAGACACCCCCAAAGCCTCCACATGGGCGCCTTTCATGGGCGCCTCCTTTTAGAGGAAGCTGTTCTCCGTGTCGTAGGCCACGGCCATACCCAAAGACATGCCGGGGCTTAGAGCAAACTTCAAGCCCAGCAGGCCGCTGAGTTGGGCCAAAAGGCTGAAGCTCACCTTCACGCTGGTTTCCACCGTGCCTTTCACCTGGGTTTAGGGCTTAGGGCACCATGATTTGTTGAGAATCCACAGATGCTTTCAGCTATGACCCGCTTAGCTCAATAATACCTTTTAATGCCTCTTGGCGCATGCCCGCCTCTTCCAGAAACTCACGTTTTTGTTGCAAGCCTGAGTCTTCGTGTCTGGTGTCCAACTCGCCATCTCGAAAGCTCACATGCACCGTCTGCGTCTGCCAGAATTGCCCCCGATATTGCATATTGAGGTCCTGAAACCGAAAGCAGGCTCCCCCTTACAGGGGTTAAGTAGGGATCCGAAGATAAGAGCCATTGAAGCCTTGAAGTACAGGATGTCATAAGTCAGAGTTCTACGCTGTTGAGGTCCTGGGACACTGACACGTCAGCCTCGAAGTCCACGCTGGCCACCAGGCGAAGAAATACGGCCGGCGGGTAAATGAACCATGGACCGAAGCTCTTGTTAGCAATCGGAAGGCCCAACAACTTGTAACTGATCTTGCTCATACCTGGGCTGTTCTGAGAGGCCCTCTACAACTGTGGCTTCTGTTTTATCTGTTGTTGTCTTCAGTTATGCTTACTAAGAGCCTGGGTACCTGCATACTTGACATCGACCCCCAGTGACCATGCAAGACCAGCTGTGACTTCCAGCGAGTTGATACCCGTCCAGTCTATATCCAGGGCAAAGTGCCACCCGGGAAATTGTACCTCAAAAGAGGGATCGAGGGCAATGCTTTGAGCAAACTCCATGTGCACATTTTCTGTGACCTGCACACCACCTTTCACCGCCAAGCGCCGGCTGCCTGCATCCCTGTCGCCTCCTGTAAAGTCCATAGTCGCATCCAGCTGCAGGGTTCGAAAAACCTCCGTGAGGGCAGCATCATGTGTTGTCGCCACGAGGGTGTTTCCCAAGCTTGAGACATCATCCACAAAGGCAAGGAAGGCGGTGCCATCACTGTCCGTGCCTGTCAAACACATGCCTGTGACCACAAGGGGTAGCTCAATGCCGGTGGTGATGATGGAAATGTTCGTGCGCATGGCCTTGATATGCAGGCCCTTTCGCTAAGACCAGCAGCGAAACCACGGATGTCGGCTCCAAACCTCCAAGGACGGCCTCCTGCTTGTCCCCCAAGGACAACACTGAAGCGCTCAGGATGTCGGAAGTCTGAGAAGCCAAGCTCTGCACGTCGGACTCGGATAGGTTGAGCTCGCCATCACCGCAGAGAAGAAAATACTCGATCCCCTCTTGATTGCCTTCTTGGTCCTCGGCAGGAAGCCAGGCAACGTCCACCTCTCCTTCCCGGAATGAGATCGCTGAGGAAATGCCTGCGAAGCTCAAACCAGGAGCCGTCGTTGATGTTGCTGATGCGGTTGTGTACGCAGGTGTTGTGCTATCGATGCCTGAGTCGGGGTCCTCGCCAACTTCGGGCGCAGTGCCTTCGGGTGAGGCACATCCTTTGCCCGACAAACCGATCAAACCCCAAACGACAACACAAACCAATTTCGTCAGAAGGAAGCGACTGCAGGTCTGTGGCTCGGCCATGTGGTCGCACACTCAGGTCAACACTAGAAGCTATGAGCATGACTGGGCCAAGATCTTAAGAGAAAGACATGTTCTCTAGGTCGCACTGCTCTACCACTTGGAGACTTCGATGCACTCTTTTTGACGTGTTGCTTCTGTGTAGGCTTGGGGCTAGACGGAGGGGCCTAGGCCCCGAGGCTGG
>CAJNJA010014270.1:352-12278 GCA_905231915.1 Symbiodinium necroappetens | reverse complement strand
TTTTCCCCCCCCCCCCCCCCCGCCTGCACAACAACAACACAGTGGCAATGGTGTACAGGGTTTGAAGAATTTTCATAGGAGTTCCATGCGTTTTCACAAGGATTTCCATGCGTTTTCACAGGATTTCCATGCGTTTGCCTAGGATTTCCGTGCGTTTTCATAGGATTTCCATGCGTTTATCAGGGCGCGTGCAGTACCAGGGTTCACGGGTGTCTAGGCTTTAGAACTTGCGGTCTTCTGGTGGGCTTGGGTTGGGGCTTATTGCTGCAGCGCCTAAGGCCCACGCTTTCCAAAGCATTGAAATCTTTCGAGATCCCCAAACCATCCGAAACACAACTCTTCCAACCCCCACCCTTCAAAATACCAATCAACACCTTCAAAATCCGACTGAAAGCCATTCAAAATCCCACTGAAGCCCGTCAACATCACATAAAACCCGAAAATTCCAGACAAACCCTTTCAAGAACCATGTAAACCCTTCTAGATTTCGCGCAACGTCATGAACAGCATGCGTGGACATGAACTGCGGATGGCGAGTGTTGGCATGATTGCTTCCATCTTCAAAGTCCGTCCTCCCTTCGTGCAAGGCGTCTGACAGGAAGCCGAAAGGACTTGGCCACGTCCGGGCTACGCTGGATGCATGGTGACATGTATTTGGATCTTGTGTGCCTGCGTCGCTGTCGCCTGCATCTTGACTTCCTATCGTCCCCGTGGCTTGAAAAACATCATCATCAAAGTCCTTCCTCCCTTCGTCTGACGGGAAGCCGAAAGGACGGCCACGTCGGGGCTATGCTGGATGCATGGTCCCATGTATTTGGATCTCGTGTGTCTGCGTCGCTGTCGCCTGCATCTTGACTTCCTGTCGTCCCCGTGGCTTGAAAAACATCATCATCGCTGTCCTCAACCGTAGCCGTGTCGACTGGCTGAGGAGTCGGCACGCTTTCAAGATCATCGTCGAACAATGATGCCGTACAAAGCAGGAGCCGCAAATGCTCTGTGCAACAAGAACACTCAACCGCTGAAGCCACGTAGACAGGGATGCTGGCAGTAGTTGTGCGTACTGCGACTGATGCGTTCTCTTCATATTTAAAGTGCCTTCCCTCCAGGCCGGCCTGACTGACGGTCGACCAGAAGTGGCCCTAGCCGCAGCAGCCCAGGCGGAAGTCCAGCAGAAAGCAAGCCATGTGCATCGTGCATGGGGACCAATTTTGGGTTTAGAGCATACGTTATGGCTTTCAGGTTAACGGTGGCTGGACCAGCCGGAACTTCTTTAATCCAAATGTCCTTCCGAGAAATGCCAAACCCAATGGCTTGGACCAGGTGAAGCCTTCCTTGGGGTGCCCGCTCGCTAGCCTCGAAAGCGTCAGACAGAACTGCATTTAAATGCCGGTCAGCTTTCTCACGGCGTTTGCTGTTTGGGCCTGCGGTGCCTCCGATGCGGGCTGCGGTGTTTGCTGAACTCGCCTCCGCGGCTTTTGACTTCCATCTGTGCTTTTACCGACTTTGCCCCCCTTGTTTTTGACGTTTTTGCTGACACCGGCCCTCCCCTTTTCAGGAGCGAGTAGAGTAACGGATGCCTGATCTGAGCAGAGTTGCGCACTTATTCTTGTGGATGCCTGGCAGCGAGTTATACGAGCAGAGACGAAACGCAGTCAAAGCTTCAGGCTCTTGTGGACGCAAGCATAAGCAAACTGCAGAAGGCGAGGTGCCAAAAACCAAACTTGTGGTTTCGAGAGTGGACATGCTCTTGAAGATTCGAAGCTTGTCATATAGCAGCAACAATGACAGCCGGTAGGGACCGCCCCGCTTCCTTGACGACTTCGTTCGGAGCCCGGAGAGTCTGGAAGCTCCCGGCAAACTCCCACACCGCCGAGAGACTGCCCAGCTGGTTCGAAGGGGTCGCGCTCTAGCAGTTACTGGTCTCCTGTGAAACGCAGTGAAACGCATGAAGTTCAGGTTGTGTTCTGCACAAAGCCTTGCGCGCTGAGCGCCTGATGCAAAGCAAATCCCAGATGGGTAGCCACGTGTCTCCCTCGGCTTCGGGCACCCGATGCACAAGAGCTGAGTGGGGTGGAAGCTTGCGGGCTTAGGGCCTTACAGGGTGCGAAAAAGGTGGAGGCGAAAGGCGGAGAGAGACAGAGAGAGAGAGAGAGAAATGCAAAGCCTGCAACTCCTTGGCACCCGCAACTGTCGGGGGTGCACTCGCGCACAGTGTAGGGGGTCTACCCCTGCGCCGTAGCCCTGGCGAAAGAAAAGAATAGCAAAGCTGCCGAGCGTCCCAGGATGACACCACGGGATGCGGAGTCTTCAGCTTCCTGCGCATCTGCCGCAAGGCAGCCGGCCCCAGAAACCCGCATGGTTTTTCGGCTCCAATCCCCGCCGGCTTTTCCACATGTGGTACTGTGCGAGGGATGTGGGAATTGCAATGGGTTTACATGGTGTCTACGGGGTCCTGGATCTAGGGGTTTGGCCAACTTAGAGCACTCGTGCCATCAACTAGAGACTTCATGCCTTTGCAAGAAACCCGAAGCTGCTTTGGATTATCACTCGAGAGTAGAACATATGTTACATATGTTTGTTCTGTTGTAGTTGTAGTCTCCTTGCTCTTTATCCTTAGTCCAAAGAGCTTGGAGCAGGATGGGAAGATCGCATTCGGTGACGACTGCAACAAGCGCCAGCCTGCCACTAGCAGGTAAGCACTAGGCTTCAAGGAAAGGACTGTACTTCAAGTTGCAGAAATCAGGGTGTTGAGATGGTTCCGGGATGTGATCAGGAAGGGGTAGTCAGAGGTGGACAGATGCCGAGCAAAGTTCAGCACAATTCTGTAGACTTGTCAGCTTGGTGGTAATAGGACGCGGTTTCATGGTGGCATTGCTTGCAGTAGCAGAAGGACAGTCGTGGCAAAGATTTTCAGCCAGGAAAGCGGCTTCAAAAAGCAAAGCACTGATTTTCCTCCGATTTTCGCGGCAGTCTTCACTCGAAGTGCATCCGAGCAGCCCGACAACCCTGTGACGTGACAGAAGTCTGCGCACGTCCGGACCCGACCTGCTAAGTTGGATGAAGGCCGCTCCTCCCTTCGAGCACCAGGGATCGAAGCCTTTGCCGGTTACTGGCTCCATGCAAGGCAGCGCTTGCGGAAGTCACAGTAGTTGTGAACACGTCATGCAATGTCTGCTTGGCTGAGCAAGGCTTCTTGGGAGTGTTCCTGCAGTGAAGAGTGAAGCTGGAGAGGGGGCCCGCTGTCGAACACCGCATGCGGAGCCTTCTACTCTGGCTGAGAGATCGCTGGAGGCCTTCCTGAGGAGGCTTGTTCCACACAGATCCAAGGTCTCTCATAAGGTCGCTCCTGTCATGATCAGTGCGAAGTTCCAAGTCGAAAACGGCTGCTTGCCCTGAGATGAACTTACCGGCATTGTACATGTCAATGTGCTTCTCACGCCTATGCGTTGTCAGAGAACATGCACTTCAGGTCGAGCAGTGCCAGGCTCAGATTTCCTCCTTGTGAGCACGATGCATGTCAGCTGCAGGGGTGTCAGACTACAGTCCAGACGCTCTTCATGCAGTCCTGCTTGCTATGCTGAACATGTGCGCATTCCTGGGCATTTGAGGATGGAGGAGGACTTCAAGCAGGATAGCTGCAGGGTCTCTCACCAGTCTTTGCTTGGACAAGGGTTACGGCTCTAGGCTTAGACTCTACATAATGTGTAGGGAATGATGCGAGGAGCAGAACAACACCTACGCAGTGACGGCAGACATGGCTCGGCAGTACAAGGCACGCTTGTGGTCCATCTTCGCACTCCGGACGCTTGCAGTCAGCAGCCGTGGCATCACCACGGCATGATGGTGGCGACAATGACGGCGACCTCGCCAAACAAGATGATGGCGATGATTCTTTGATGATGCTTGCGATGAAGTTCTTTAGCTGGGTTCTGCTGTACCCCTCCGAAAGGTGTATGGTGCGGTAGCCATGCTTCCCTCAAGCAGGCAGTCAGCAGTGACTGCACTCCCTCTTCCATCTTGTAAGCTTCCAGCCGCACCGACCCTGCCACTGGCTAAGTGGACAACTCGGCAACCAAGAACTCAGCTGCTGCGAGTTAACATTGCCATATGCGCTATTATTGCAGCGATGGCGTAGCCGACCTCGTCAAAATGAGGCTTCTTGCTTTTGGGTCCTGATAATATTGAATTTGATCTTATAGGCGCTCATTATGAAGCTCCATGTGTGTGAACCGCTGTCCAAGGATTCGCTTCCGAGTTTAGACTGGGCGTCAGAGGTTGGGAATGGCTGACACCGAAACAGCAATTGAATTACACCAGCAACAGCTCGGCGGCCTCGGCCAGACGGTAACTTTGGAGTGGTGGAGTGGTTCTTGTCTCATGCGGCGCGTGAAACTCTGGACAACATCGACTTGGCTAGAGACTTCTTACAGTCACCGTTGGAGCATATTCGGTTTCATGTGCTTGAAGCGGTTGAGGGTGATGGGCGCAAGACCCTTCGTTGCACAGGCTCTCCAGGAAGAGCTGATCTACAAGATCAATTCCCTGGACGCCCGGCATGGGATTCGCGCCACAGGTTTCAGGGTGGGAGTTAACTGGCTCGTCGCTGCAAATTTCGTAAGCTTCCAAGCGAAGGCTACCTGGCTTTCAGCTTGCGGGTTCGGGCTTTCATGTCAGGCCTGAATCGGCCCCAGGCCGAGGGTTCAGGATGTTGGGGCAATGCACATGGGCGACATGGGCTGGGGCCAGGTGTTTTCAGCTTTGGGGATGGGGTTTCGTTTCAGCGTTATCTGCCCTCAGTTCCGCCATGCCAGCTCCAAGTGGACGAACAGCCTTACATCTTAAAGGCTGAGGCCAGCCTTCAGCGTCTCGAGGCATTTCCTCTCCGAAAGCCTCAGCCCGAAAAGATTTGTACCGTCGCCCGCCCAGGAATGTTTCTGTCCTTCAGCAGTGGTTTCAGGGACTCGGAGCCTCCATGTAGCCTCCGAGACCCAGGCCCTGGACCCCCGAAGCCCAGGAGATCCAACTGACGGAGCAGACCGAGGAGTTGGACCTTACAAACTTCGAGCTGAAGGAGACCCGAAGATCTCAGGTTTGATGCTTTTGGCTTGGTCCTTGAGGGCCTGAGCGCCGAAGGGCGTAGGGCCCCCAGGTTCTGAGGTTTCTGCACTTTCAAACTCCTAAACTCCTATATTAATTACTATATCCTCTCCGACCGAACTCCAGATCTCCCGGACGACGATGACCACAACTATGTATTTACTATCTACTGTCTGCTATCTACTACCTACCATCTACCGTCTGCGTGCTATCCATTATCTACCATCTACTACTGCCCTTTTTTCACGAACACCCGCGATTTTGCATCCCTGTTGCCCTACACCGATTGGCTCTCTGTGGGGAGCAGCGCATGGAAACCGGAAAGTGCACCAAAGAGGTTGCGACGCATGAACTTCTGCTTCCCAAGCACAAGCTTCAGGTGTTTGGGGAACGATGCAGTGTCTGACATCAGTCCGCGCAGCACGGGGGTTGACGGAGCAGCGTTTCGGAAGTTTCGGCTTTCCAGGAGAGTCCAGGAGAGTCTTTCGGGTGGTCAAGTCGACTGACAACCTTCTGTGCTGATCCATAAAACATCAACATCCCATAGAAGCCTTTGTCGAATGCCAGACTCCACATCCCTACAAAACTCATCAGTGCGAACATCTTGAGAATTCCATAATACAACCGTGAAGCAATAAGCATCAGAGTAGTAGCATGATTGTAACGCAGCAGCAGTAACAAGATCATGTTCGAATAGCCAACATTCTCAAATTTTGCTTAGAAGCCCAACCATCGTACAAACCGCCAGGGCGGCGTACACGGTTACGAAGGGGTCCCTCATGTTGACGCGTCCCTTCCCGCCAGGAGTTGACCCGTGACAAGGTGGACCTGTCGCGGAGTTTTCTGTCGCTCGGGTAATTTGGGCAAAATTTGGGCATTTTGGGCGCCTGAAGCGGTGCAAGCAGGGAAAAAGAAACCGGCATTGCCGGGATTTGGCGTTTGGGATCTCGAGGAGTTCAGGCCCGGCCGAGTTTTGGGTGTCAGCTTTGGAAGATCAAGCTTGTCGTCCTTTGTGAAATCATTCCAGAAACATGGTTGGCGCGAGTCCGAAGGCTTCTAGCTTAAAGCTGTGGGCTTCGGATGTGCCCCTTGTTTCTGTCCTGGTTGAGTCGCTGCAAACCAGATGCAAGAAAGCTTTGGAAGATTTATGAGTTGGATAAACGGTACTTAAAAAAGGATAAAAAAGCTATGGCTTTTCCGAGGGTGGTTTACGCCTTTTCAAGCTGTGCTTTGGCAACACAAACACAAAGCTTCCATCAAAGCTTTGAGCCCACGAGAACGTTCCGACACAACCTGCACCATTGGCTTTGGCAAGACATGGCTGAGTTGCACACCCTGACAATGAGCTTCCCGAGCAGCATGACCGAGCGAACTCGACGAAGCGGAGCGGCCGCGAGCATACCCGCTAAGCCGGCAGACGTTCCGAGCGCCGGCGGCACCCACCAAAATGCCAGCCGGGCGAATGCGCGCCCTGCAGTGGGCGGGGGCTCGGCCACGAGGGGTTCGAGACATCGAGACCTTGATCTCTTTCTGGGACGTTGTTGTTTGCACTGTCAGGAATCACCTGCTTCTGCTTCGGCAGGGGGTTCAAGTTTTGTACCGTCACGCAAGGCAACAGCAAACCTAGCGACAGCCTCAGTCCACGGCCCACAACCTCCTCCAAATGTGCCAGGATGATGAAATCGATAACAAGGACCAGCAGATCAAGCTTCAGCCTTGGCACATTTGTGGGAGCTCTTGGAGTTCATCAGGTGTCAGTCTCTTGTTTCACCGGGTGACATGCGCAAGGTTAAGATAGCGCAAGCCGTTCGTCGTCGTGGGGTTCATGTCTTCCAGGTTGTGAATGTGGCGCGAATGCTTTCAGAGTTCCAGGGGTTCGAGCTGCCTGGTTGTGTCAGGACCCCTCGCTTCTTAAACAAAGTCCTCAAGCCCTGGGCGCTGTTCATGTTTGGCTAGCTTAGATAGATGATATAGTCTGATATAGTGATGGAACTTGCCCAAACCGCACGGCCCCAGCCTGCAGGCACCTAAACGAGCGAATGAACGAGATGTCTGGGGAGTTTGCCAACATGCTGCACGAGACGCTGGAGCGCTTCGCTGCATTTGAGCCGTCGAGTTTCCAGATGCAGCATTGAGCCCGATTGGGGCTTTAAGCCTGAAGCATTCAGCTGAACCCCACATCTTCCAGTAATTCCTCGATCCGAGACCCAGAACTCTCTTATCAGCTGTTCTCGGCAGGACCTCATGAAGCATCACATCAGTGACAAATTGTCCGATGCAGCCTTAGGCCCTTTGTCGTGTTTTTTGCAAGCGTAGGTTTTAAAGCTGCCTCCAGCGGGATGCAACTGCAATGGCTGGCTGTTGTGTTTGTGTTTATTGCTCATGACATAGAGTCGCAGTAGAGCAGCTGGCATGATTTTGTGCAGCGCAGTTGCAATGCTATCATATTGTGTTTCGATACACGTAATGTTGACTAACGTGGCAAGACCCAGCCTATTTCCAGCTTGGAAGACCCGTCCATGAAGCTGCTCGCCTGCTGGCCGTGACAACGGATTGTCCGGCCCAACAGAGTGTTCAAGGCTTAGTCTTTTTGCCCTGTAAGAGCCAGGTAGACTTTTCAGGATCTTAGACCACCGTCTGAGAACATCAAGTTCCCAACCACGAGACTCTGGGTTTCGGGACTGCGCTAAAACCAAGAAGGCTCCAACATCTGCAAGTCGTCATGTGCAGAGTTGTAAGGCCCGCTGCAAAGAAACGCTCTGCGGGATCTGCATTGGGCCGACAGGGGGTGCTGATTGCAGCTCAGAAAGCTCCGTCTTGGATGAATGTTGAACTGTCGCAGAGAGTGCACGAAACCGAGGGAATTGAGTGGGGAGGGGATGATGAACATGCGCTTTTCGCCTCGTGGCCTTGAGAGCTCACTCCCCCGGCCAAACAGGGACTAACATGCTCAACCGCAGATGTTTCCTGGGGCTAACCGGAGTCGTGTGAGTCGAAAGGGTCACTTTCAGAGTTCTTGGTGTCGCGTCGCGGGCTATTTGCTTGGCCCTCTCTTTTCTTAAGGCTCCACGCTGTGAGCTCCTCTCATGCTGCGGATGGGTTTCGACCAGGCGATGCCGACGGCTCCCGGCCAGACTTTACACAGCGGTTGCAGGACAGACACGAGGTTTCCGGGCCTCTGGGCACCTCCCAAAGCTCCAGCTTTCAAGTGCACGGCACGCAGGTTCCGGACCTTTGCCTCTTGCTATTCCACTTAGGGCCGAGGTCTTCAGGTGCGGCGCCGAGGGTTCTTCTTCTGTCTGCAGTGACGTTCTGCGTCCTACATATACGCCGGGGAGACTCCGGGTGGTGAAGTGCCATGGTTAAGCCTAGCGCGGCAACACACGGGTTTTCATGGATGATCTCTGTACTTCTTGCGCTTCTGATGAAGGATTTTGGAGCGACGGGTCCCTGATCACGCACCCCTGCACTGCCCTGCACCCTCCCCTATGAATCCGGGCAGTAAGCTGGGCGTGGCGGCCTATGGGCCCCCCGACGTGGGGTCGTACTTTACGTGGCATTTGGGGTGCATCCCTGGACATTCGTTGCCATGACTTTTTTTGGTCGTAGACTCTTGGCCTGCCATGCCCGGCTTCCTGGTGATATGTGACGCGGCTGTGTTGAGCTGTGGTGGTCCTGGGCTCTTCTGGGCTCTTGCATGTTCTGTGCTGGTTAGACCCCGTGTGTTTTTGTTTCTTGCTTCACATGTCATCGTAGAAAGGTTGTTGTAGCAATGACCCGACTCGTGAATCCGTGCCTGCCTCCTCCGAGTGTACGTGTCGCAACTCTGCAAGCTCTCCATCCTCATTTTGTCGGCCCTACCTTGTTCTGTTTTGGGGTGTTTGATGGGAGCCACTCTGGTTAGATAGTATGTATGTGGTTAGCAAGGCTGGTGTTGGATTCGGGTCTAGGCTTCAGCAGCTTAGCCGCCTTAGCCTACACGTTGAAGCACCATAGCCCACTGTGTCGTAGGATCTTGCTACAAATCCTAGTATAGAGCTCAGCGGGGTAAGGGTGTATTTGGTTGGCTCCTGGGGAACAAGGGTGAATAATGGAGATGTATATTGTGGATTTTTCTGGGGCCACCCGTCCTCAATAGCCCTGTATCCTGTAGAGCTTAGCAGAGTTGTACAGGAATGCACCAACTGAGTACTGTTGTGCAGAGTTTACAGGAACGCAGGGTATGGTAGTCCACGGCAAAGCTGGACAGGACTTCAGCAACAAGGCCTACAATGCCGTTGCCATCAGCTCCAAAGCACAGGGCGAAGGGTCAAACAAGGCGGTCCGTCGGGAAGGGTTTAGGGTTCAGGGTAGTTAGCCTGAAATCCAGACGCCAACACGCCCGAGTTGTGGGAGTCAAAACACGCTAAATTAAATCTATGTGAGGGTTGAATGTTTTTGGGTGTTTGTGGCGGGTTCTTCTGGCATTACCAAGAGCGAAAGCCTCAGTCGTTGATTCACGTGCACTCCTTCGAGCGACAGGGTGAGAGCAAGCTCAAGCTTGTTGTTCGGGGCTCTGTGAATATTTGCGTAAAAGCTTCATCTAAGTTGAGGTTCGACACCCTGGCCTGCGATGTTTGAGTGGGAGTTTCGAAAAAGGATCCCTAGTGCAAATCCTACCTAAATAGTGGATAGTTACTGTTTCAGAGTCGAAAGCCCGATCTGGCAGGCCAACCTGCCGATCACTGCCGGCCAAGATTCAGGCTGAGGTGAGCCCGGGTTCAGTTTTTCATGTTCTTAAGATTTTTCCTTATACTTTTTTTTCCTATTGTAGTTTTGCAGTTGTGGTGTTTAAGGGTTTTGTTGAATATCTGTGTCGATGGCATACGGTCTTGAAGGTGCCGTGTTGGGAATCACGAGGCTCAGCCGGCTCTGCTTTTCTATGATTTGCGCTATGCAGGCCTTGTGTTGTGGCCCTCAGGGAATAAGTAGGAGGATTAAGGCTCAAACCTTAGGGATGTCCATGACAAACTCGACCAACGTAAAGAGAAGCGCGCAAAAAATCCCTGCACCCCACACCCTATGCTGACACCTGGCGAGATTAGAGCTTTCTTTTGGCAGGCAAGCAAGCTTGCGGCCACCCTTTTTGAAGCCTCACAGGGACAAAGTCTGAGGGTGTGGGGTTGATTGAGGGTTTCGTGGGATGGCGACGTAGGCTAAAAGGTTCAGGAGTCCGGAGCATGGTTTCGGGTGCTCGGGCTTGCAGGCTTTGGGTCTGGGGACTGGGGCCTAGGCTATGATGATTTATTTGAACAACAGGTTTCAGGACTGAAGCGGCCGGAGCGAGTGACCACCTGCATCAGAGCGGCGGCTCCCGAAACCAGCTCGCAGTGCGCATGCGGGCTGATTCCAGGATTCCATCACCGCGTAAGACAGGCCAGGCCTCCTCGGTCCTCGATCCTCGTTCTCAAATGCGGGAAAACACTTCCCCTATCACAGGATGGGGCTGGGCCCAAAGCCCCGGAAGCCGAAAGTTCGAAGGTTTAGAGAACAAGCAGCATGCGAGATTTAGGTGCTTTCTGCTCTTGACCCCCTGAACTGACATTCAGAGCTTCATGGAGAATTCTTCCAGCGGTCTTTGCCTTCAGGAGGGGTTTCGCCTTCATGGGGGTGTCGGTTGCGACTCGGGCCAGGTATATAGTTTCTACCCGTCCGTGCATGAGAACCTCCTGAGAAGAACCGCAGTAGGTCGGAGTAGCACCCGGCGAGCGCAATTCCAAAACGGAAACTTGCCTGGGTGACTGGGGTTTTCAGAGTAGTACATCAAGGGAGCCGTGAGCACAACATCGGACAGTTCAGGAAGCAGGGTAGGGTTGAAGACCGGCGTTTCACACCTCGGCACGAAGTGCGGGTCGACGCATGCCTTCCAAAAAGGCAGATGAAGCTAGAGCTGCCTTCGTAGTCGTAGTCGTCGATGCCACTTCCGTAGTTGTTACCAGCCCCTCCCCCTCAGAGCCAACGACGCTCTTAGTTTGGTAGATTGGATTCAGCTTCTGTTCGTTTCCATCAAGGCAGGCCAGCCTAGTTCAAGGGCCGTGTGACAAGGGAGCAACCTTGTTGCCATCGTTGTAGCAGCCTTCACACAGAACTGTGTGCACTGTTTCAGAATGTTGCATAGTCTCAGTGCAACACTTATTCTATTGTCGTCCTCCTCCATTGCTGCCGTCTGTTCATTTGAGCTTCATCCTTCCCTCGACCACCAGCACCATCATCAGCATCAGCCTCGCCACGACAGCGTCGACATCATTTCTCTGATTTTCGGGAGGGTTGATATGTAGACGTGCTGGCCGTGAGAGGGTTGTCAGTTGAACGTCGGGCGTGCCGCAGCATCGCGCGGCTAGGGTGTGTCACGATTACCTAGGCGGTACAGGTTTGCTGAGTTTCCAGTCAAAAAGAAGGATCCCCCAAGACAAGATTTGGCGACCTAGTGATCCAGGTTGTAACGAGGATGGTCTCGTCATTGTTTCGCTGCTTTGATGTTGCGAACGTTTGTAAGCCAACTGTTCGGCTCACAGCCAGTCAAGGTTGACATAGGGATTGTCGGTACGCAGAGTGCATTGTAGGTCATCAGGTGGGTGTTCGTGGTATCTTCCCCACAGAACCAATAATGAAGACATACCCTGTGCAAGCGTTAGAAGAACCTTGGCATCAATATATGTTCATATATGTATAATATATATATATACACATACTTACACATACATACATACATACATACATACATACATACATACATATATATATATACACATCTATACATATACATACATAGATACATACATCCATGCAT
>CAJNJA010014269.1:0-12279 GCA_905231915.1 Symbiodinium necroappetens | reverse complement strand
GGTTCTGCGATTTCAAAGTCAAAAAAGTCTCTGTCTTTCTCTGTCTCTCTCTTTGTGAGTTTGCATAGCATGGTGTAAACCTAGAAAGCCTTTTTGTTTCCTGCCAAACGTGTATATGGGATTCAAATGCCCAATGCCCATCTCCACGTTCCATGCACGTGCTACCTGTGTAGAGCTGCAAAAGCTGCTTGTTTCATCACCGTGTTTCAATTAACTTGTGCAGTTTTGAACCTATCACTGGCCAGATCATCAAGGCTAGCAGGAAACGATGTGATGGTAAGTTTGAGATGTCGCATAAGCATGCAGCTTGTTATGTTGAAGATGTCAAGGTGATCGAGCACCAAATGCAGGCACCCCGACCATGATTTTCCTGGTGTGGGCGCATCTGCGGTTTCCCGGTTCCATGGATCTTTGAAACTTATTGCAGACGACATGGTGAGCGGGGCCTTTTCCTGCAAGGGCCGGGATTTCGACCGCCGCTCCTCCACTGGTGACATCATGAAAGCATCGGGGTCGTGATATAGAACGAAGCTGCGCGCTCATCATATTTATATCGTTTGCTAGTGTGCAGTGACATAGTTGTTGCAAGGTCAGCATTTGATTTTACTGCACGGGGCTTCAACCCATGGATAGCTTGTTAATTTTACTCATGTCCCTGTTTTCGGTTCAAGTGTGCGTAATTTTGGAATGTGCGGCTGAAGAAGCCATGGGAGTTTCAGATCTAGATAGACAAATCGATCAGCTCAAAAGGCGGGCCCGGCTGTTCTTGCAATTACCAGAGCTTTCAGTGCCGCAAGCACCAAACTATTTGACTGAATGGCAAGGACATGGCAGAGTCGATGCACACATTCATGCGAGGCAAATTTCCATTTGTTTATTCATGCCAGGTGCGAATACATCAAAGAAGCAGAAGTCAAAGCAGCTTGGCACTAGCTGTTGGAGTTTGAAGCTTGTGACATGGAAGAACAAGTACAAGCATGCTGCTCTGACTGGGCACTTGGTTTTCAAGGTTTGTGTAATTGTGAAGCGATAAAGTTGTTCGGCGGGCTTTCCTTTTGTCAATCCTATCTGGAACGAGCGCTTGTCACAGGCCCTGTGCTCGAAAGCGCGGGATATCCTCGTCGAGGAATGCAATGTGCAGCGAGTAGATGCTCCTGTCACAGCAGGGCTCTGAGCGGCTTCTGTTGCGCCAGCACAAACTCACGCAGGCTTCAGATATGTTGTTTTGTTTGTGCTCAGATTTGCGGAGACATCCACGGGCAGTTCTATGACCTGGTGGAACTCTTCAAGGCCGGTGCAATCTTCGATTTCCGAGTGCCAGCTTTGTGTGTTTCGTGGCAGGTAGGTGGTGATTGCCCAGAGACAAATTATTTGTTCATGGGCGACTTCGTTGACAGAGGATTCTACAGTGTTGGCCCCTCAAAATGCCTTGCATATGGTGGAAGATGTTTGTTTGTGGCTCATTGCAAGGTGGAGACTTTCCTGCTGTTATTGGCCCTGAAGGCGCAGAAACCTGTTTGACACTTGTTTTTTGGAGTGTTTTTGCACGCTGCGATGCATATCCATGTTGCAAGACTTTTGCAGGTACGCTACCCCGACCGAATAATGCTGATACGGGGCAACCATGAAAGCCGCCAGATAACTCAGGCAGAGACTGTCTTGACAGGGCTCAGGGCTTGGCTTAGTCGTGTTCGTTGAGTCGCCTGCAGGTTTACGGATTCTACGACGAATGCCTCCGAAAGTATGGTAGCGTGAACGTGTGGCCTGGCAGCGCAGAGTGAGCAGAGTGAGCGTCCACAAGATTCCACGCAAAAGACAGGAAGTGATTAAGCTTTCTCAGGTGGCGATACTGTACAGAGATCTTCGACTACCTAGCCTTGGCTGCGCTCATCGAGGCAACTCACTGATCTTTGCCCGCTACCAGGTGTCAAAAAGCGCCCCTGTGATCTTTTTTGCAGATGTCAGGATCGCGTTTTCTGTGTCCACGGCGGGCTATCTCCTGCAATCAACACTTTGGATGATGTGCGCAGCATCGATCGCAAGCAGGAGGCTCGCTGAAAGCGACGGGTGCTATGCCGCTATGCTTTAGGATGTTGCATTAACAAAAGCATGTCTGTATGGCTGTATTCCAGAGAACCCTGTCTCTGCTCGAAGGTCCCCCACGAGGGTGCCATGTGCGACCTGATGTGGTCAGATCCAGAGGACGGGATCCAAATTTCTCCAAAGTGACGGGTTTTGCTGCTGCTGCTGCTGCTGCTGCTTCCCCAAGCTTTACATCCAAGTCTAGCACGAACGCAGCCTTGGATCTTGAAGGACCTAGACGGCTGGGGTCTGTCCCCAAGAGGTGCCGGCTATCTCTTCGGTGCTGACGTTGTCAAGGGGTCGGCACCTTGTTCTCGCTTGTCTGCTCAGTCGCATCCAGTCCCACCTCACTGGAATGAAGTCAAACCCTGACGATGCGCCTCCATGTAGTGTTAGGACAACGTTGTGCAAAGAGAATCCGTTCTGCTTTTCCTATCGAGTGAACCACTCAGTAAGCTGAATGATGTGCTGCGAGGTTCAACCATACAAATGGGATTGAGCTCATTGGACGTGCTCACCAGCTAGTCATGGACGGCTATAAGTGGATGTTCAATGAGGCTCGCATAAAGTCCGTGATCGCGGCTCTGCTGTCTGAGTGGTCGCACTGCTCTTTTGCACAGGCTCTTGTGACTGTCTGGTCTGCGCCAAACTACTGCTACCGGCGCTGGCCCCAACAAAGTTTAGTGCAGGTATAGGCCATTGACTTCAGTCGCAGGTCTTGTCGCAATGTTGAACGGCTTGCGGCGACTTTCGTCTTGAAAGCATGCAGGTGTGGGAATGTGGCTGCGATTCTAGAGTTTGACGAGAACTTGAAGCAGTCTTTCCGCATCTTTGAGGCACGATTGAGCTGATCCAGTCAAATCTGCTGAGCCAGTGCGTCGGTGGTCAGTTCTATCCCCGCATCCGTCTTCTACTTGCTGTTTAACTTGTGACGCAGGCTGCTCCAGCAGACGCACGAGGGCAACCCTCGAGAAAGCTTGTGCCGGACTACTTCCTGTGATGCTTCCTGGAATTTTCCCGCTAAAGGAATGCGCGAGTCCTGCATCGGGAACTAGTTATACAGAGCCACATCATTCCAGATTTGGCTAGGTACATAAACGCATCTTCACAGGATCTGAGACTAAATCGACTTGGCCAAAGTGCAGCTTGGCCTTCCACGTGTAGGTTGGAGAGGACTGGAAGTTTTGTGCAAATCCTCGTGGCAAGACGCCAGCAGAAGAGGAAACACAACGTGTCAGCAAGAACTGGGTCCCAGTAGCCCCTGCAAACAGCTGCAAGCCGCCACTAGGTTATCTTAGAAGCTTTCAGGATGCTCGTTGACACCTGTCACGGCCACTCACAGGGTGGACGGTCCTTGGCACGAAAGAGACTGCTTGCTCGGACTGGTCATGCTCCAGTGAGCATTTGTCGCTACAGTGTTGTGTCAGTGCAGTGTTGAAGAGCATTATTCCTTAATGTTTTCTGGACATGACCTCCGTGGAGGATGACCAGGAGAATCATGACATGAATATTTTCCAGCAAACTTGCTACAGAATTTACTGTAGGAGTAGGCTTTGTCAGACAGGCAGCTGCCACATCGTTGTCTGGAGTCTGTTTCGCAGTGGCATTAAGTTTGTAAAAATCAAGCATTGGATGGGGAGCTGGCTATTCTTGGGGATACGGATGTGTAGGTATTCGCAGAATCTTTCATTACCATTCAGGTTTGGGATGTTTCTGTACCAAGCTGAGCGTACACTTGGCCAGTGGGGAAAGGCCTTGTGCTGTGCCAGCGCTTGCGACGTAGCTTCCCAGAGAGGAAGAGGCTGTTCTTTGTAGAGCCCTGCCTTCTTTCAGGAGAGAAGAGAGGACTCTCATTTGCGTGTGACAGATAGACAGAAAGGCGGCCATTCTTGTACACGAATATGCAGGAAGCAATCACCATGGCCTTGTCCAGCACAGGGGGAAGCCTGGCCGATTTCTCTAGCTGCTGATGCGTGCTGGTTTCGCTGCAGTTGATGCGATCGCCAGTCCAAAAAGGTGGTAGCTGTTTGCAATGCCCGACTCAGCTGTGAACCGGCAGTACGCATGTCTTGTGTGAGCGTCCACATCACTATCGCTGTGTGGCTCCAGCCCTGGAAACCCTCAGGGTTGCATCTGCCAGCAGCTTAGATGTTGTACGAGGTGTGCCCTTTGGATGCCCGGCCGCCGCATGCTGTTCTTAGGTTTGTCAGGACATCTCCATTTCGCGCCTTAAGCTCAGACGGGCGTGAGCTTCGTGGGCTTCTTCCCTGAGAGCACCCCGGCTCCCATGGCCAGGTTCCAAGATGCTCAAGCTCAAGCTCGTGATGTCCTTCCTCGCCGTGGGCACGGCTGTGCCAGAGGAGCCTTGTCGATTTTGCATTGTTAAACAATCCAATCCATGTTTCCACAATGTTTCATCCTGGTGTTCGCAGGAAGCTCCAAGTTCCGTGCTTGTTGAACTGGACGGAAATGGCCAAGCCTCGATGGCCTGAGCCTAAGTTGAAGAAGCAAGGAGCCTTTGCGCTTTCTCGGCGTCTAGCCAGGTTGAGGCTGGCAAGAGACCATTTCACAAAGACGCGCCGAAGCTCCACGATTGCATCGAGTTCATCTTTTCGGCACTCCCGGTCCTTGCTTGTCTTTTTCTTTCTCAGGTACGACGACGACGCCGGATCCCTTTTGGGTGCTTTTCTTTCTTTCGCGAGAGTTCTGACAAAGAGGTGCTCTTTGAGCTGCCTGTGCCGTGCTCGGAGGTCGAGAGAGCCCTGCAGGCGGCGAACCTGACGAGCAGCGAGCGCCAGGAGGCAAAAGGGAGAGGTTTCGCATGATCTTCGCAAGGGTTGCGGATTTTCAGGTTGAGAAGACCCTCGATGATTTTCTCAACAAGTCGGAGCTGCCGAAGCCACAGGTCTGGAGCGGGCTTCTTCGCAAGCTTGCAGTGACTTGCAGTGACTTGCAGTGGCTTGCAGTGGCTTGCAGTCGCAGGCCTCCCTGGTCCGCAGCCCGAGAGCAAGGGCCCTCCACCCGAGCCTTGGCAGTTTCTTCGGAGCCGAGGTCCAGCTGGCGGCTTTTGCACCGGTCAGCGCGGCAGGCCCCGCACCGGGGCACACCGTGGCCTTAAAGAACCACACGGAGGTTGTCACCAAGCGCGGCACGGACAGAACCCCGATGCTTGAGTCACCGCCAATGACTGTCTATTGACGGCTTTCTGCAGGACCCCCAGTTGAAAGCTCTCAACGACCAACACGATAATCTCACACACCTGGTCCACGACCAGGCCAGATGCTTTGAATATGACAAACTGCATTTGCAAGAAGATGAGGATGCCAGCGAACCTCACAGAGTTTTGGACCGCAGTTACATGTCGAAGTACGGCAATCCTAACAATGTCACATGTCCGAACTGTATACCGAAGACGAAAATGATATCCAACTGCACGGCCCACGCTGAGCTTTGGACCTCCAAACCTGGCCGTGCCAAGACAGTGATCAGCTCAAGTGGAAAGGCCAAAGTCCTGAGCCCTGAGCCCTAAATCCTCGTCTTCGGCTCTGCAGCACCAAGTCCTCGTTCACAAGTGCGAAGTTCTCCGGGCTTGAGGAGCGGCAGGGACTGTGTCAAGGAATGTTCACACTGGCATCCCAGAGCCCATGTGGCGCCGGTCACCCAAAGCGAGAGAAGTCCTTTCGATGTTTCCCACGACGATGTCCACTGCAGCAGGAGTTTCTTTGAGAGTTTCCTCCGTGTGATCTCTGCCCCCACGTGTGTCGAGCGAGACGAAAGACCAATTGGACCTGGTCTGGCAAAAAGATTCCCATTCACGGGACAGCAATGCCGTTTAAGCAGTCCTGATCTTTGCTCGAATTCTGGCAAAACAGCTTGTTTCCATGTGTGCCAAGTATTTCAGTTCCGGCCGTGAGCCGCAGGCATGAGAAGTACTGTCACAGGGACCTGTCAATGTGGTGTGGACACAGCAGTAATTGCATTGTCCTAACCGAGCAAGTGGGAATCGAGATATCCGAGAAATGAGCGAACACGTCGTGAAAGGCTGAAGCTGTGGCACACACTTCTGCGACCATGAGTCGCAACAAGGAGGCCGAAAGCCCACTTGTGGATGCGCTTGGCTTTTGTTTGATTTGTGACTCGTGCCAGGATGTGGACAGACAAGCTGCTGAAGTCGATCGGGTCGCCGACCTCTATGGTCAGTCGCATGCTAACACGAAGAAAGCCGAGGATGCCTACAAGGCGCGATGTGCAAGCTGTCATGATCGCGTGGCAGGAGTGGCGCAGCGATCGTTTCTTGCTTGTCTTGCTATCAAGGCTCATTTGGTTGCTTTGGCAATTGCAAAGAAGCGACGTGACGATTTGAAGCAGAAGGCGGACGACGACACTCAGCACCGAAACAGGAGGTGTGAAGCATTACTGTACTGGCTACCGCAGACATCAGCACCACAAGCATGCAGTCACTGCTGAGGCACGCAAGACCCTTGAGACGGTGGTGCCAGAGTACAATGCTGCTGAGGAGATTGCAATGTGCCCAAGGGGTAGCAGAGAGACAGTCAGATAGTCACAGTTCCAGAGTTGCCAAGCCATGCCTTAATGAATTGTCAATGTGGCATCACCTCGATCGCACTGATGTTGCAGTACAAACTCGGGATCCTGATGTCGCAGACTCCCTGGCTGAAGGCACGCCGATGGTTTCCAAGCAGATTCGAAGCCCTCACAGCTCTCACATTCCCAGAGAAGTTTGCTCTCTTGGTGGCCAGGATGAAGCAAAGAAGAAAGAGGCCGAAGAAGGGAAGCGTGCCGACGACCTCGAAAACACAGAGAACAAGAAGAAAGAGATGCAGGCACTTGCTCGGTGCATACCTTGCGAGGGTACGGTCACACACACACACAAACACACGCCGCCGACAGGACAAGTTGAACGGGGATGACAAAGCTTTGCAGGCAATAGACGGTGGCTGTTCTTCGTCTCCTCGGTTGATCCTGTGAAGCTGTAGTTGAAGCAGGCTGCGATCTCCAAGCTCAACGGTCTCAACGGTGATCTCAAGAGAATAGAGGCATACCCGGCATCTTGCCGTACCATGGCTTCACACCTCCGCCGCCTCGCCAGGACAAGATTGAGCACTGGAACAGTGCGTCCTCATTGGCACCTCTGCCCATGCTGCTTGCTCTCCTGTTAGGCTCCGGCTTGAGGGCTGGGGGGAGTGTGAGCTGCACGGCAGAGCTTTGAATGCACGAGCCAGAGACTAAACGAGCTATGCTGATGCCTTGTGCGAACTTGCGGCTCGCCTGGAGGCCGAATCTGAGTGGGTCAGCTGCGGACTCGGACAAATGCAGAGAAAAGACGGGCCAAAGATACTGATTAGCTACTTCCGGGCAATGGTGGTGCAAAGCTAGCAAGCATGCTTCCTGGAGTATGGGTCAGAGATGAATGTTTGGCGTGTATTGTGGTCGTCTACGGCTTGCTGCAGGGCTTTGAGGTTTATTATTCATCTCATTGTCTGCGTTTGTTGAATGAATCGAACGGTTAGAATCTTGGTCAAAAGCCTCTGGGAAGCTTGATGCCTGGCGACGCCTGCCAGAAGACAACATATGGAAGGCCCGGGGTCTGGGCTGTGTGAAGGCAGAAACGTCGGCGGGCAGATCTTTCAATGGGATTCAGAGACGGCCATGATATCGTGAGAAGCACCGGTCCGCTGGAATATTCTTGAAGATTCGGATGGACCGCTGGGTTGCAGCTGCAGTGCAAGGTCCAGGTTCTACTAGCCTACTGTTCCTCATTTGGGCCCATGGGTCTCGGCGCGTGCGGGGATGGGTTGAGACTGCGCTAGGCTTTGGAGTTGGCTCAAACCTTGGGTCCTCGCCCACAGGCCGAAAGTATTTTTGAAGTTTGGGTAGGTGCTGCATCCAGTCTGTTTTCCCAAAGCTGGCGAGAGCCGGCCACGACTACGATGCTGGCGAGCACGGAGGAGGCACACGTTCGAGATCTTGAGGGAATCGTCGTGGGCAAGAGTTTGTGCCGGAAGAAACACGAGGCTATCGGCAGAACCACTGTCGCTTCTGCACGAAGGCTGTGCTGACCATCTGCCTGCCTCTGGAATTGCCACAGTTTGCCAAATGTCTCTGCAGGCATGGCAACGTCCGTAGGAGGTTGGCTTCTTTGCACCGTCCTGTTGGGCGCCCGGCCTACACACGAGATTTGCACAACGAGATGCGAGCCTCTGCCACGAGGCCTTAATTTGTTTGGTTTTGTCCGTGGCTGCGACGGCGTTTGTGCCAACACCTGAAAGATTCCGAGCCAACTGCCGAGAGTTTTCAGAGTGTGGGTTCAGACCAGGAACGTCGATCCTAGAGCTGGCAGCAGAGCATCTCAACTTCCGAGACAAGCACGCATGCCACAGCCTCGACAACAGTAAACCTCTCAGAGTTTAAACCGTTCCACAAAGCCCTCTCAGACAGCTCCAGGAGTCCAGCTGCAGTGGAGTCCAATGACCTTGAGCGCACGGCTTACGACTGGGAGCACAGTTTTGGGTCTTTTGAGAAGTGGCTGTGGGAAGCTTCACTGTCAGGTACATGCCCATGAAGATGGCCAGCTTTGCCACAGGCATCCTGAGACCTTTCTTTGTCGTTCAGGCTGGGCCTATGTTACAGGCAGAGTGAGGACAACAAGCAAAGGAAGACCACGAGGAGACCAATAAAGAATAGCCAAGCACGGCACTGCCGACAAGCTCTGGCTTGTTTTCTGATCCACAAGGGCAGCACGACTTTGCCGAAATGCTCCGGACAGAGGCGTTGCATCCTTCACAGCTGGAGGAGGAGGGACAACTGAAGACGACGGAGGAGAAGATGCAGACCGTAGGCAACGGAGCAGACGAGGCTAAAACCTTGAGGCCTCTAGGTCTTCCTCTAAAGTTGAAGCCACAAGTAAGAATGACACTCGGCGAGCCCTTTATGGTCTTCTGCTGCTTTTTCGGCTGCCAGCTCTGTGTATCCCGGGTTCATTGTCAGAGAGCCGCGTCTCAACAGCACAATCAACCATCCAAGCAAAATGCGTTTCTGCACACGGAACAGGATCGCTGATTCAGATCACAGAGCACCGTAACTCAGATCCGGGACAGACGCCCCATCAGATCAACATGCTAAACGAAACAGCTGCTACTCCTTTTAGGGTTTTGAGTTGCGTGACACACACATTCCTTGTAGGCTTGAGTTTTCGCACCCGTGCACTTCTTTCAGGGTTTTGGTTTCCGCACCCGCCCACTCCTTTAAGGGTTTGATGTTTTTCGGCAACTACTCCTTTTAGGGTTTGGTGTTTCAAGACCCGACACTCCTTTCGAGTCCGGCGGAAAGTGACAGGGGCCACGAACACGGACTGTCTGTGCAGAGGCTCCTTTTTGTCTGCCCTACAGGACAAAACCAAAAGGGCTTCAGATCTCACGTGTAATCACGTGATGCTGGCTCCTGCCGATCATGGAAATGCAGCATGTCGATCCTGCACAAACTCTCCGGTTTCAGTCACGTCCCCTCTGGAGCAGGGCTGGTGCGCGACTTCGCTGCTTTTGCGCCTGGCGGCTCTCTCCAGCCCAGCCTGCCGCCTAAGCTCCTGAGCTTCTGGCTTGTCCGTGAGTGCCCAGCTTCCACTCGTGAGGAGACGACAGAGGGTGCGGTTGTCGGCTCACTTCGTGAGGCCATGGCAAGGCATCTCAGACCCTGGCACCCATTTCACAAAGCAGCTACTGAGTGTCGTCCTCTACGCTTGTCTGAGCACCGCCACGTCGATGGCCACTTTCCGGTCTGTGGGCAGGGTGTCGCTGTTCAGGGCATCGTATCCCGTCCTGGCATCCGTCACCAGGTAGTGCGGCCACCGAGCCACCGACAGCTTCCATCGTCGAAGGTCGAAGTTGTAATCGATGAGCTTGCAGAACACGGCCCTCACAAAATCTCCGTGTTCAAAGCATGTAACCAAAGCGGAGGACGTCGGGATGGGCCATGATGCGCAAGCCTGCTTGACTGTGACCACCTGGCATGGCGCCATAGACACGATCACCATCTCCTCCAAGTCACACCCGAGATTGCGTCGGGATCACGAGGTCCTCACGGGCGTGCTTCACGCGTGGGTTCAGCACCGTTAGGGCCGTCGGTACACCACGGCCTGCCAGCTGCTGGATGCTAGAGTGCTAGACGTCGCAAAAGCCAAGTCGTACCGGCCTTGTCTCGCCAGTTCAAGCGACCCACCACCGATCCGATGACCTTGCGCTCACCTTCGGTACGAGCTTCTTCGGGATACACCACCTTGTGTGGCATCGGCCATGAGCGAGATCACCTTTGCGTCTCCTGTAGACATTGTCGTGGGGCACCCGTAGAAGACGACGATGCTATCCAGTCGTTGTTGAGGGACACCCCGGACTGCTAGAAGACGACGCAGCTATTCCACTCGCCGTTGAAGGACCAGTGGGTCTCGAGGTAGAAGACGATGGGGCTATTCCAGCCGCGAAAATGGGACTCGAGGTAGAAGACGAGGGGGCAATTCCAGCCGCCGGAATGGGACCCGAGGTAGAAGAGGGGGCTGCCCCGGACTGACTCGGCCGTCATCTCGTGCTCCATCTCGAAATTCTTTGGACACTGGCGCTCCCACCGTCTGCAGAATTTCACCTTCGGTTGGCATGCAACCTGTCCCACATGTAGGCCCCTGGATCTTCAGCCTCCTCCATGTCATCCGTCGTGCCAGACCCCGCCTTGATGCTGGCAGGTCGTACACGCGAATTCCTTCCAGATGAGGAGGGGGTCGAGGTCACGTGGATTTGTGAGCTGCTGCATAAGACTCTCGGGATCATCATGTTCCGGCCCGTCATCGCCTGCATCGGCGATGTCCCTTGCAGCCCGTCTTCCAACTCCAGTTCTCATCGCTGCGATCATCAGCTCTTCCTCCTCCATCTCCAGTACAGCGCCAATTCTCGGTGCTATACTTGTCATCGTCCCAGTCTTGGTTCCTGGCCAGGCTCGTTTCCCCATTCGGATCTTCTCCCAGCGCCGCACCAAACGATTCACAGTGGGACCACATTTCTTTTGTAGGCCAGGCACCCTGGCTCAAGCCCCGTCGAAAAGAAACTCGTCACAGCCACCAAAAAGCACTCAAAGACAAGCACCCTGGAGCACCTCAAAGAACAAAAGCCTCAATGCCCCGGATCGAACCAATGCTCCGCTGCCAGCGGAAAGTGGCAGGAGCAACGAACACAGACTGCTTACGCAGAGGCTCCGCCAAAAGGGCTTCAGATCTCACGTGTTATCACGTCTATCATGATGCTGGCTTCTGCCGAACATGGAAACGCAGCGTGTCGCTCCTGAGCAAGATGCCCGGTTTCAGTTTTAGGGTTTGGGGTTTCGAACCCACTCCTTTTGGCCTTGGAATTTGCACCAGCTACTTCTCTTGGGGTTTGTGATGTCGAACCCACTCCAGTTTGCACGAGCTACAAGGTTTGGGGTTTCGAACGGACTCCATTTTGGGCTTGGGGTTTGCACCAGCTACTCCTTTACGTCATTTTGGGCTTGGGGTTGGGGTTTGGGGTTTCGAACAACCGCACTCCATGTTGTTTTGGGGATTGCACCAGCTACTCTTTTTGAGGTTTGGGGTTTCCAACCCCCACACTCCATTTTGGATATCGAGGTGCCGAACCCCGGAACTCCAATTTGGGTGTGGGGCCTGCAAAAAGGGCTTGCACCAAGCTTTCCTTCTGGGGTTTGGGGTTTGTTTTTTGGGTTTGGGGTTTGGACCAACTGCTCCTTTTCAGGTTTGGGGTTTCGAACCCCCGCACTCCATTTTGGGTAAAGGGTTTGCGCCTACCATTACCCCTTGTAGGATTTGGGGTTTCGAACCTCCGCGCTCCATCTGTGGGTTTCGGGTTTGCGCCAGCTACTCGTTTCAGGCTTGCGCTAACGACTCCTTCAGGGTTTGGGGTTTCGAACCGCCGCACTCCAACGTACTGCTTTCAGGGTTTGGGATTTCGAATCCCCGCACTCCATTTTGGGGTTTGAGTTTGCGCCAGCTACTCCTTTTAGGGCTTGGGGTTTCGTTTGAATCTACACTAGCTATTTCTTTCTTGGATCAGGATTTTAAAGCACACTCCATTCTGGGTTTGCGGTGTGGCGAACCCCCGCACTCCATTTTTGGGTGCGGGGTTTGCACCAACTATTCCTTTC
>CAJNJA010014268.1:0-12279 GCA_905231915.1 Symbiodinium necroappetens | reverse complement strand
GGGGTTTGGGGCTTAGGGCTTAGGGTTTAGGGGTTTAGGGTTTAGGGGTTAGGGTTTCGGTTTAGGGGTTTAGGGTTTTAGGGGTTTAAGGGTTTAGGGGTTAGGGGTTTAGGGTTTAGGAAGGGATTACCTGGACCCCAAGAAACCTACCATGTTTAGTGTAAAACTTGATGATTTCCATAGCTTGATAACCTTGGAAAAGGTGGGAGTAAGGTGGGCCTAAGGTTTAAGGTTCAGGGCCAGGCAAGGTTTAGGGTTTAGGGCTTNNNCCCAAAAGCTCTAAACCCCAAACCCCAAACCCTAAACCGCAGCCGCTCCCTAAACCCGAAACCCTAACCGCAAAATGGTTGGATTCGGGGTCTCACCGGCTCGCTCCGGCTTGTTAGCTTTCGGCGTTTAGGGATTTAGGGTGTAGGGAGTTTGGTTTTTTTGGGTTTAAGGGCTTTTAGGGTTTTAGGGTTTAGGGTTTAAGGCTTTCGGCTTTGCCTGAAAACATAATATATACTGTACCTGGGACTCTGATTACCTTCAGTTTTATGGGGTCTACCTACTAATCAAGGGGTCATGGCTGCTCAACTGTAGGCCAAGAGAGTTACAGGTAGGGTCCTTTGTGATTGGAACAACATTGCGCGGAATTTTTTTAATATATTCCAGTGTAACTTTGCAGTGCCTCTGAGCAAGTACTATTACCAACTATTCCGACGTCTATATTGTGCGCACTTCAAAGGTCACACCCCTTTTATCGGTAGTTCAGGGTTTCGGGTTCGTATGCGTTTTCGTTTGGTCTCTGATACCCGTTTACATAGTCCCTGTGTGGCTACCATGAGCCGTACGCAAACTAAGACTAAACCCTAAATCCTCAACCCTTCATTAAGCCCCCAACGTGAAACCTCCAACCCCCTTAAATCGCTGTGGAACCACTCTAAGAACCCTTCCGCTCTACCTGCCTAGAGACCCCAACACCTCTCAATTAGGGAATCTACCATACCATACAAAAGATGTAGGGAATAACTAACTAAGTAAATACATAGATATATATATATACAGACACATATATATATATATTATTAAATATGCTTTTCAGGTACTTCCAAGCTTAATATAGGGCATTGGGCGCTCTGAATGCAGCAAAGCCTCACGATGATGGCCAACTCGGGGACCGAGCGCAGGACGCGGGCCATGCGCGACAGCCGTGTGAGCTTCACCAGCCGCAGCATTCCTTGAAAAGGGAGGTTTCGGGCATTTTAGGGTTTGGGGTTTAGGGGTTTAAGGTTTATGGTTTAGGGGTTTAGGGGTTTTAAGGGCCTGAATGATTAGAATAGGTTTTCTGTGGCATGTTGTACTGGAATACCAATGGTACCCAAACGGGAAACGGGATGGTATTCTTCGTTACGGGGACCCCGCTGTTTGGCTATCATGATTGAGTCTACAGCTTCAGGCGTCGTGCTACAGAACGGCTGGCCATTAGGCACAGATGTCTCAGCACCACATGCCTCTGCCCAGAGAGGAATAGGAAGGGGCATTGCTCGAACGAAACTTTCTTTTCAGCTTCACGCAAACTCACTTCGCAAGAACATCCGGAAGATTTCAGCAGGGCCTGTAGTACGACAACCCCCAAAAACCACCAGCCTAGCCGAGAACAGAAACCGCTCTGTCAAGCGTCGCAGCATTGACACGTCGATGGTGTTTGCAGCTCCATCTCCACTGAGCAGCGAAAGCCTTGCACTCCTAAGCCCTAAACTCTAAACTCTAAACCCTTAAACCCTAAACCCCTAAACCCGGAACCCCTAAACCCTAAAGCCTATACCTGAAACCCCTAAACCCTGAACTCAAAACTCCTAAACTCTAAACCCTAAAAGCCCTAAATCTCTAAACGCTAAAAGCCCTGAAGCCCTAAAGCCCCACCCCCCCTCTGGGCTTGGAGCTCCAACCCCTGAAACCTCAGAGTTACACCGAACTGGGTCCATGTACCCAAATAGGGTTGGTTTAGGGTTTAGGGTTTAGGGTTCCTTAAGGGGTTCTTTAACTTAAGGTAAAGTAAAGCCTAAAGGGTACCCTAGTAGAGCCCTTTACCGGGTAAAGGGCTCTACTAGGGCATCGTGAGGCTTTAGGGTCTAAGGGCCCAAAGGCCCAAACAGTATATACTTTGGCCTGAAAGTAGTCCCTATATAGGTACTTTGAAGCCAAAGTATATACTATTCGAGTACATGGACCCCTAGGGACACAAAGGTACCCAGAGACCCAAACATCCCTTAGTTAAAGAATATACCTTAAATTATAATAGGAACCCGAATATACTAGGAACCCGAATAAGATCTAAGATATATATTCCTTAACTAGCTAAGGGATATTGGAGTCTCTGGGTTTGGGCCACCGACGGTCTTGCAAAGTCCAGTTTGAGTGTAGAGATAGCTGGTCCTTGTGTTCTTTGCTTTCTTGGTGCTTAGAACTCTTTGTTTGAGACTCTTGTTGAGTGGCTTCCAGCTGGCCGTTTAGACATTTGCAGCGTAGGGCTCAAGATAACCTTTGCAAAATACGAGTTTGGGCGTAGAGGTTTCGCCAAGGCGCACCAGAGGCAATATCCAGGTCTCAATCACCATATTCAGTACCAGGAGGAAGTCAAAGAGAAACCACCTGAAATGATGCTTCCGGGAGCTGATTTCCCAATCCTACTCCTAAACCCTAAACCCTGAAACCCTAAAACCCTAAACCCTAAACCCTAAAACCCTAAACCCTAAAACCCTCAAACCCTAAGCCGTAAGCAATAAACCCTAAACCCCATTCCTTTTATGATGGAACTCCACTCCGTGACACCGACAGTAACACTTCGATTCATGGAGCCCCCCAAACCCACAACCCTAAAGAGCACCCCATGGGGTTTAGGGCTTAGGGCTTTCGGGCTTTAGGGTTTAGGGGTTTAGGGTTTAGGGTAGACAGAGACTCCAATATCCCTTAATTCAGGAATATACCTTAAATCTGACTGGGGTTCCTATTAAAAAATTTAAGGTATATGTTCCTTAGGTATATTGGAGTCTCTGGGAACCCTAAACCCTAAACCGCACCCCATAGAAGCTCTATGGAGCCGAATCAGATGCCCAAAACACGGCACGAGGCTCTCTGTCGCAACAGTTCTACCGCATCTCTGCAGGACTGTAGGGGCCTCAAGGCTAGGATACCACATAGGTCTGTTCCGAAACTAACCGAGTTTGGCGCTCTCTGGTTATAGGGATTACATGGTGTATACTTGAACCCTAAGTGCGGGGTGGTCGCGGCGCTCACGCGTTTAGCCAGGCTTTGGGTCAAAGGTGGCACTGAAATGTGTGATGTCGCGGGTCCCGGGTTTATAAAGTCAGAGGATTAGAGTCGAAAACTAATGCTTACGGCTTAGGGTCTCGAGTCTAGGCAGTTTACTTGGTATCTCCAGTAGCGCTTTCATAATACCGGTACCCTTTCTCCTATTATTTGGTCTTTAAGAAGGGAACCCCAAAAGAAAAAGGGCAGAGGGTACTACTGGTGAGTCCCTAAACCCGAAGCCCTAAACCCCTAAACCCCTAAACCCCCGAAACCCCCCTAAACCCTAGAAACCCTCAAAAGGAGCCCTTATAGGATCCCTGAAAGGAGCGCGCAGCTGGTGAGTCTAGTTTAGGGTTCACTCCGTCAGGTTATGCCACATCAAGGGCGTCGGCTTCGGGTTCAGGGTCGAGAACTTTTTAGCATCAAAATAGCCCAGTAGCCATACATAATAGGGTCTTTGGGCCCAAAAGCCTTAAACTATGAGTCCTTTGAGGGTAAGGGGAAGGGTTTAGGGTTTAGGGCGGCGCATGACGATCCCACATCTGCGGTATAAAGACGACCTACAGGAGTGCGAAAGCCATAGATACTGTTGATGGTATAAATCCTGCATTACAATAAGGACCCCCAAAAAATGGGAATTATGGTATACTCCTTGTTATGGGTAATGCAGGATTTATATCATCACCGTGTTTGTTTTATATAATTAAATGTGATATCAATGTTTGCGCAAAAAGGCTCTTGTGGGGCCCTAAATACATTTAAACCCCTTATTCCTCTGGCTCGAGCCGCTTGTCCCTGAAAGCGTGCTTCTTCCGCTCAAAGGCGAAGAAGCGGATTGCGATTTCCTGATGCGGCTTCGGAGGTGCAGGAGAGCCGCCAGCAATACACACACTCTCTTTACCTACAGTCTAGCAGACATTACCCGTGAATTAGTAGGTAGAACCCATAAAACTGTAGGTAACTAGAGCCCCAGGTACACTTTCCTACATGATTAGAACGGGATTGTGGAGCATACATAGCACATGTATAGAATCACTTGAGGGGGATATTATTCCCTGAACCCTAAACCCACTAACAACGTACTCGGACCTCGACATCTCACTTTGCCATAAATGAAGCAGGTAATTACCCAGAGACTCCAATATCGATTGATTAAGGAAATACCTCAACTCTTATTAGGGATCCTATTCTAATTTAAGGTATATTCCTTTAATCAAGGGATATTGGAGTCTCTGGGTAATTACCATCCCCGTTGCTCCGCAACCAAACCGAGAAATGTAAAAGCAACACCTGAAAGTTACACGGAAAGGCATGAAGTGTTTTGGGAGAAGAACTGATCAGTTACGTTAGAGTTTAGGGTTTAGGGTTTAGGGTCGAGGCTTTAGGGTTTAGGGTTTTGGGTTTTGGGATTTAGGGTTTAGGGTCGAGGGTTTAGGGTTTAGAGTTAAAGGTTCGGGCTAATTTTGGTTTAGCATGAACCTCTGTGCATGTCCTAGGCAATACTTCTTAGATGCTTGAATCCTCTATGGACCCCAGGCGAGCGACGAACTCCTGCTCCCTCACAAAGTAAGCATCCCAAGCACCACAAGTGTAAGTAAAACCCCTGAACTCTACATGGGCAGTTTTCTAGAATAGGGCCCCTTTTGGGGTCCTTGTTTATGAGGGTGCCGTACTATATTAGGGCCTAAAAACGGACCCTAATTTAGAGAACTACCCTACATGCCTCCAGCCTAAGCCCTGGCAGCCGGCACCCCAAGCCGAAACTTCTGAAAAAAAACAGCACCCAGCTCGAATGGATCCGAGAGGCCCCAAAGAAGTAGGTGCAGAACCTCAGGAGGCTTGTGAAGAATCCTGTAGATGTTGGCTCTTCAGGGCTGTGCTGGGTCTTGGTGCCGTGTTAAGGTATCATGTGGTGCTAACTATAAGGGCTTGTACGGTATGTTTGTCACGCATTTTCAGTAGTCAGTAGACTTACTGAACCAACACGACTGGCATAGACCATAATCTGCTCCTAAATAGAATGCTATGTCACTCTTCAGCCAAGCCCTTTGTTCCTAAGGTTCCATATGGCCCATCGTGGGCAACAGCAACAACAAGGCTTTCGGATTCGGGCAACCCCGGGAAGTACAAGCTAATTGGTGCTACGGCACGGGTATGCGCTAAATCAAACCCTAAACCAAAACCCTAACCCTAACCCCTAAACCCTACACCAAAACCCAAACCCCTAAACCCTAAACCAAAACAATCTTCACTCCCTCCTTACTTGAACCTATGCCTGCCAACACTTGCCGGGTTCCTTATTGCGGCTAGACTGAGAAAGCAGGGGGTTCAGGGTTTAGGATTTAGAGGTTGCCTGATACGTTGAGAATGTAGGGCTTTGTTGGGTAAGGGTATATTATTCATTCCCCTAAACCCTAAACCCTAAACTCTAACCCTAAACCCTAAGCCCCTAAAGCCTAAACCCTAAACCCTAAACCCTAAACCCTGAACCCTAAGCCCCTAAAGCCTAAAGCCTAAACCCTAAACCCTGAACCCTAAGCCCCTAAAGCCTAACCCCAAGATCCTAAACCCTACACCCTAAACCCCTAGACCCCAAGACCTGAAAGATCCCAAACCCTAAACCCTAAACCCCCAGATCCCCCCCCTTACATGAAAGCTGCAAGAAGGACCCAGCGACTCCAACACTTCGATTCATGAAGCCCCCCAAACCCACAACCCTAAAGAGCACCCCACTGGGTTTAGGGCTTAAGGCTTTCGGGCTTTAGGGTTTAGGGGTTTAGGGTTTAGGGTAGACAGAGACTCCAATATCCCCTAATTAAGGAATATACCTTAAAGTCTTATTAGGGCTCCCAGTATAATTGAAGGCAAATATTCCTTAATTCAGGGAACTACAAAAACCCTGTAAACCCGCAACAAAAAACGATAAAACCCTAAACCCTAAGGCATGATATCTTCCTTAGTTAATGGATATATTGGAGTCTCTGGGAACAACTCAGTGGCGGACACATTCTCAACGACCTGCGAGCTTCCAAAGCCAAGGGGCTTTTAAGGGTTTATGGGGTTAGCCTGTAACTCTCTTCACCTACAGTTTAGCAGCCAGTACCCCTTAATTCGTAGGTAGAACCCATAAAACTGTAGGCAATTAGAGTCGCAGGAGGGCTCAAGGGGCGGAGGGTTCAGGGTTTAGGGAGTTTAGGCTTTAGGGTTTAGAAGGTTGAGGGTTCAGGGTTTAGGGTTTAGGGTTTAGGGGGTTTGGAGTTTAGGGAGTTTTGGAAGTTTAGGGGTTAGGACCCTACCAGTAACTGGGCCTTAGCTTCTTCAAGATGTGTATGGGGAAGTCATAAAATCAATTCAGGTCTAGGACATTTTCAGGTGCGTAGTTACCGTTATAGGAGCCTTGTAGAAGGTCTCTATATAAATATAAATAAATATATATATATATACACCTTATAGAAGCCTTATAGAAGCCGTATATACCCTATACTCTAAACCTGTAGTTTCCCTCAGTTAAATGGCTACTCAGGAACCTGGGAGGAGTTTGTGAAGAGCTCTCTAAGGTAGGGTCCCTTGCTGGTCTTTTTTTTTGATAAGGGCTTATAGGGCTTAGGGTTTTAGAGTTTGGGGTTTAGGGGTTTAGAGTTTAGGGTTTAGGGCTTATAGGGTTTAGAGTTTAGCGCCGTACTATATGGGTGACCTAGGACCTAGAAAGGGACCCTAATGTAGAAAACTACCCATATATAGCTGAGAGGATGAGGGGTTTTAGGCTACAGGTACATTCCTGAAGGAAGGACGTTGGGGCTTTTCGGGGAGTTGACGTCGCGGGTGAACATGTCCTAGACAATCAGGGCACCCCTTTCGTCCTAAACTTTCCAAGACCCTCCAAGTGCCCTCAAACAGGGGTTAGGGCTTTAGGGCTTTAGGGTTCTAGGGTTTAGGGTTTAGGGTCCTCAAATAAGGGTATATGGTCCCAAATTAAAGGTATTCAGTGTCTAATAGAGGGTAGATGGAGGGTTTAGGTTGGTTTGAAATAATATATTGAACCCCCAAAAAAGAAAAAGGACAGAAGGACTACTGGGGAACCTAGAAACCCTAAACCCTAAACCCTAGAAACTACTGGTAGAAGCCCTAAACCCTAAACCCTACAAGCCCTAGAAACTCTAAACCCTAAACCGTGGGAACCCTAAACCCCAAACCCTAGAAGCCCTAAGCCCTAGAAACCCTAAACCCTGAACACTAGAAACCCTAAACCCCTAAACCCTAAACCCTAGAAACTAGAAACCCTAAACCCTAAACCCCTAAACCCTAGAAGCCCTAGAAACCCTAAACCCAAAGGAGCCCTTTTTGGATCCCTTATGCAGGAGGTTGCAGTCCCAGGAGCCTAGGGTAGGCCCCATTTTCTACCGTAGAGGGCTTTATGGTTCAGGGTGTAGGGTAATTGTTTTGGGGGTCTCTTCTACTATAAATCTATAACAGAAAGAAGCCCCGCGATAAGGAAGCCCCAAAATAATGTAATATAAGGAAGCCTCCAAATATTATAAGAGAAGGAAGCCCCAAAATAATGTAAGATAAGGAAGCCTCCAAATATTGTAAGAGAAGGAAGCCCCAAAATAATGTAAGATAAGGAAGCCTCCAAATATTATAAGAGAAGGAAGCCCCAAAATAAAGGTAAGTATCAAGGCCTCTACATTATTCCAGGGCTCTTGGGGTTTCCCGTCTCGCCCCCAAACAAGACAGCGGCCTGAAAGACTGGATCTGCATCGCTGACCAGTACTGCGTCGTTGTTGTCGGTGTCTATCGCCTCAGAGAATCTTGGGGCTATTCTAGGGTAAAAGGGTTTAAGGGCTTATAGGGGCTTGGGGTGTAGGGCAGGGCTAAGGGCTTAGGGGCTTAGGGAGAAGGGTTAAGGGATGAGAGGGGTTGAGGGCTTCTAGGGGTTTAGATTTGGGGTATAGGGGTTTAGGCGGGCTTCGGGCTTTAGGGGTTTATGGTTTAGGGGTTTCGGGGTGTATGGTTTCGGGTTTAGGGGTTTAGGGTTTATAGGGTTTATAGGGTTTTGGGTGGTCTAGGGATTGATGAACTGAAGGGGTCTTGCATTGACTTGCCTGGGGTCAACAATACCCGAGTTTGGGGCCTAGGGTTTAGAATTTAGGGGTTTCGGGCTTCAGGGGTTTAAGGTTTAGGGGTTTTGGGGTTTAGGGGTTTAAGGTTTAGGGGTTTTGGGGTTTAGGGGTTTAAGGTTTAGGGGTTTTGGGGTTTAGGGGTTTCGGGAACAGCTTGTCGACGAGCACGATGTCACCGTAGGCACGAATTCCAAACGAAATACATACTGTTGGATCCAGGGTCGGGCTTAGGGCGTTTAGGGTCTTAGTGTCTAGAAATAAGCCTTGTTTGAGATATTTGGAAAGTAACCTTTCGCCCTAAGCTTCAGGCCCTGGATCGTTATTCGGGGCTCAGTGCGCAAAATTCTGCGAAGAGCCTCGGACACGGAAGACTGGGGCTCTTGATGACCATGCGGGCCATGTATGCACTTGGAGGAAGATGTGGCTTCAGCGTGTTTAAAACCTACATAAGTTTAAGACATATCTTTGGAATCCCAGATTTATGTCCAGAGAAACCCCCCCAAAAAAAAGAAAAAAGAAATGATGGGTGGCTACTGGCTACTGGCTCTAGGCTTTTCCTCAACCCCGAATAGCCTAATTACCGTTTCAAGGACTCATATAAGCAACTCATATTATAATAGGGAACCCCAGAAAGGTAGGTTCTGTAGAGTCCGAGCAGCATATAGGACTTTATGCCGAATGTTTCTGACTGAGGGGCTGAGGGCCTCAGCCCAAAACAAGGGTAGCAGCTTCCTTAATTGCGTCAGACAAGCTTAACCCCAAGGGTCCATGTACCCAAATAGTGTATGTTTTGGACAACTTACCTATATAGGGACTGGTTTACTTCCAAACTGTATTTCTTTTAGCTGCATGGACCCTTAATGTAATTCTAAGCCGTTTATAATTGACCGAAACCCCTAAACCCTAAACCCTATAAACCGCTAAACCCTAAAATACCCAGAACGGCCAAGCCAAAGGTTGCCTACGCAGCCCTAAGATGACCGACATGCAGCACTTGGACGTAGATGCTTCGGACTTGAACCGGCACCTTGCGATATCCATAAGCATTGCGCTATCCAGAAGCACGCATACATACCTACATACATACATACATACATGCATGCATACATACATACATACATACATACATACATACGTAGACATACACAAACGTAAAGAGACATGTCATTATCTATGTATCTATATTCTGAGATATGGTAGGACTCCCACAGTTTAAGGTGCTGCAGACCATGCAGGATCTTGTCCGCAGCAGGACGCTGGGACCCTAGCCTCGAAACTTTCATCTTGCCCTAACGGTCCATGTACCCGTTATATTTGTATACATATATATATATACATATGTAATAATAATAATAATATTGATAACAATAATCATATATATATATATACACATACATATGTAATAATAATAATAATATGTATATATATATATATGCTTATTATTTATGTATTTACTTAATTATTTATGTATTTGTATACTGACATTGATATTATTTGTATGTGTGTATACATTTAGTGTTTGGGGGTTTAAGGTCATATAGTATATGTTCATGCCTTCATGTAGCCCCCCCATATAACTACCCTAAGACCCTAAACCCTAACCCCTAGGACCCTAAACCCTAAGACCCTAAGACCCTAAACCCAAACCCCTAGGACCCTAAACCCTAAACCCTAAACCCCTCGGACCCTAAACCCTAAGACCCTAAGACCCTAAGACTGCTTGCCGGATTATGGGGGAACCTCGGCTCTTCAGGCTGAACTCAAAGAAAAAATGGAGGTTTCCGGAAAATAGGGGGCCCCAATATAGTACCCTAAATAGTAGGATCCTTATTATAAGGACCCCAAAAGAGGGTACCCCCTTATTTTCGGAAACTCCACATTCCAACACGAAGACTTTAGTAGAGCCCGTAGCGGGTTTAGGGTTTAGGGTTTGGGGGTTTTGGGTTTAGGGGTTTGGGGGTTAAAGGGTTTAGGGTTTGGGGGACAGCAAGCTATCCTAGCTTTTATTGCATGTTTGGGGGATACCCAGTTTTATGGTTAGGATATTCTACATAGAAGAGTAGGGTACCCTAAAACAAGGGGTGAGCTATGACCCTATAGGTATGCTTGTTACTACGAGCAATCGAGTTCTGAGTTCCACGAGTTTCGAGTTCCTGGACCATATGTCTGGCAGTTGTTGATGTAAATCTTTAAGGTTTAGGGTGTAGGGTTTTTGCTTAGGGTATGTGGTTAATAAAAGAATTGCTTGAGATATGCCAGAAGAAGGGGTTTCACAGATCCATGAGATGCGCAAGAGTATGAGGTTCGCCTTGTATAAGGGTTTAGGGTTTAGGGTTTACGGTTTAGCATACCGGAGATACGGCTTATCCGACCAGAGAGCCGGAAAGGCACCTTGAAGCGTGCCGCCCAAGTACGTACCAACCTTAGTTCAGGGTTTGGCGTCGACAGGAGACTTCTTCAAGACGTCAACCTAAACCCGTAAACCGGAACCCCCGAACCCTAACAGCAAACTCGAATCTTACAAGGCCTTGGATTCCAATCTTGAGGTGCAGGTTCGATTCAGGGCCTCTCGGAAAGGATCAAAGTAGCCCATACATCCTGTCTTTGCGACTGCCCTAAACCCTAGACCCTTGAAGAAGAAGCTCGTCTGCAGGGTTATAGGCTAGATTCAAGAGGCTAGGGATTAGGATATTTTAGGGCTTTGGGTTTAGGGGGAGTCTGCGGATCAGGATTCTGACTTTAGGGTGTTGGAGCGCTGGGTTTACATGATTGACTAGCTTACAAGCAGGATTTTCACTTGGAAATGCAGGCCGAAACCTATAACCCCTCCTTGACGGTTCTCTCACGCCGTCCAGAACATCACGAAACCATCTAAGTCCCGATGAAATCCGTATACAACGCGCGAGGACCTTGATCATTGAAGTACTCATGGAATTCACCTGTCAAGTGATCATGACCTACCCTGCCCCTCCAAAGACTAGCCTAGATATGCTGTTATCCTAAACCCTCATACCCCACAATCGGGTACTCTGGACACTAAAACACAGTATACTCAGAACTCACATGCCTACCTGACAAGCCCTGCGACCTACAACCCCTTCATGGATCCCACATCGAACCCTTATAACGGTCAGTGCAACAAATAGCGCCTAAAATCATCGACAGAACCCTGAACGGTGTAGAACCCTCAACACCCACTATAGAAGCCAATACAATCGTTTTTCGACTTAGTTCGAACCCAATACCTACGGAACATTAAAAAAAGGATCCTTGGGGAATTGGGTGTCCCACACAGGTTTAGGGAAAAGGGCGGAGGATTTAGGATTTAGGGTTTAGGCTTTTTCGGGAGGGCATAGGATGCACAGGGTTTAGGTTTTTGTTTCAGGGATTGGGTTGAGGGCTTACGACTTAGGGTTTAGAGCGCTAATCCAAAGGCTCCATGTACCCATATAGTATATATATATATATATGGTACCCCCCCCCTCCCGAAGCCCACGCCTTGGCCAGTCAAGAGTTCTTTTACATCCCTCTTGGCTGCCGGGTAGTGGGTCAAGGGTGGGGGTTGGGTATTTCAAATGCAAACCTCTGACCTTGAGGAAACACTGGAAAAAGTTGGCCTCACCAACTTTTTCCGTCACTGAGGCTCAGAAAAAGTTGGTGGGGCAAACTTTTTCCAAAATTCCCACCATTTTCCTGGAAACCTCCTGGAAATCAAGGAATTGGTGGAAAAAGTTGGCCCCACCAACTTTTTCTGAGCCTGAGGTTCGGAAAAAGTTGGTAGGGCCAACTTTTTCTAAAATTTCCACCATTTTCCTGGAAGCCTCCTGGAAATCAAGGAATTGGTGGAAAAAGTTGGCCCCACCAA
>CAJNJA010014267.1:270-12280 GCA_905231915.1 Symbiodinium necroappetens | reverse complement strand
CGTAGCGACTTACCGCCTGAAGGGGTGCAGTATATTCGGCATGTGCCCTAGGTCCTAAGCCCTAAACCCCTAAACCCCTAAACCCGAAACCCCTAAACCCCTTAACCCCTTAACCCCTAAGCCCTAAAATGCTTCGGACTGGGATCCTAAAGCCTTACTTAATGGTTCATGGGATTTGGTAACTGGATTTATGAATTGGTAGCTATGCATAGAACCCTAGTTTAAGGTACTTAGAACTGTACTGAACTAAGTCCCTGAACCTCCAAGTATGCCATCAAAAAAACCCTAGACCCTAAACCCTAATCCCCTAAATCCCCGAAACCCCCAAACCCTAAACCCCTAAACCCCTATGCCATCAAACCCTGAAAATGCCCCAAAGCCAGCTGAGCGGCACTTGCCAGAAGAACCAAAACACCTGGGAAGGGCTTTGGAAGTTTAGGCATTTCCTAAACCCCAAATAACCTCTCTTCTTAAGGACTTATATAAAGAAATCATAATAAGAAGCCTTAAAAAGGTAGGTTGGTTGGGGTCCAGGTGCCCCATGAGGATAGCTCTGAGAGCAGTCGTGATGAATTTTAACGTTCCCTCATTAACCGGGTTTGGGTTTGGGGTTTAGGGTTTAGGGTTTTGGAGTCTCTGGGTACCCCAATATCTCGGAACACCCAAACCCTGCACGTGTTCTGAACCTTCTCCTGCCTGGTGCCTCGTCTCCCCTAACCTCTACCTCAGAGCTCAAGTCGTCAGAAACGGCTCTACAACCACACTTTGAGGATTTCCGCTTCTCTGAAAGAATGTAAACCCTGAGCACCAAGCCCTCAGACAGAGTGCGACATCGCCGGCGAAGGATTGAACGAAATACGGATAGGACTCGGCTCAATGGTTTCCGCCAAATGGGAGAAAAACCTCAACAGCACAGTGAGCACAAAAAAATTGGGCCGTAGGGTTTTGTTAATGTTCGTCAGAGATGTCGCGAGTTGTCCATGGGTTGCCCCCTCCCCCCAGATCCTACGCAACAGTAAACCCAAGACTCTAAACTCTAAACTAAACCTCAAACCCTAATTCCTACGTACTTCAATCCCGAAAACTAGCTTTTGCGGAACCATGTAAAGGAATTATGGTACGGAACTGGCTTCTTAGGGTCCAGGTGAACCACATGTCTGGCCCAAGAGAAAGGGTGCAGAAGCCAAGGCAGCAGCTGACGATACGCAGCATCTTCGTAATGAAGTCCTCGGATACACCATGACATGGGGAGCAGGGTGCAGCGTTCCGGGTGTAGGCTGGGGAATAGAAGCTACAACAAGAAACCCTAAACCCTGTACCCTAAACCCTAAACCCAAACCCCTTAACCCTAAACCCGAAGCCCTAAACCCTAAACCCTAAACCCAAACCCGAAGCATGAACCCAACCCTTCTTGCTCCGGCTCAGACGTCAGGTTCCCTCTACTGAACTCGGGACCCTAGCAAACATCATCACTTTGGGTTTAGGGTTTAGGGTTTAGGGTTTAGGGGTTCTGAAGAGCTGTAATAACCATATATGAAGATAAAAGCCTCTTTCTTGAGTACCCCTAAGATTCTAGATCCCCCCTACCCTAAGCCCTAAACCCTAGACCCTAAACCCTAAGCCCTATACCCTAAGCCCTAAACCCTAAGGGCCTGCATGGTCGATCCGAAACCCCAAAAAGCCGATCCCAAAACAGTAAACAAGTCTGAGCCAACGGTTTAGGGTTTAGGGCTTAGGGCTTAGGGTTTGGGGTTTAGGGTTTAGGTTTTAGGGTTGTCAAACCCTGAATCACCCTAAACCCCAAACCCTCGAACCCTAAACCCTAAAGCCTAAACTCTAAACCCCTAAACCCTAAACCCCTAAACCCCCTAAACCCTATATAAACTCTCAAATCAAAATCACAAATCCAAAAACGTCTCTGCGAGACCCCTCACGGCCACTGCCTTCGAAACCGAAAGCCCACACTCCTGGGCACCGTGTGCAGGATATCCTGCTACACCCGAGGCATCACGACGGAAAGTCCACAGACGGTGAGAGTTTAGGGTTTAGGGTTTAGTAGAAACCCTAAACCCTCAACCTTTAACCTCTGTCAGAAGGAGATGAGGATTTCGCATTAGGGGTGATGTCTGCGCTGACTGCGGGGATCAAAATCTCGGGCGCTCTCGGACACGGTGGCTTGGTCACGCTCACAGACCTGAACCCCATGCCCTAAACCCTAAACCCTAAAGCCCTAAACCCCTGAGAACCTTAAGCTCTAGACCCTAAACCCTAAACCCCTCAACCCCTCATAAACCACTAAACCCTCAACTCCCTCATAAGTCCCTAAACCCTAAACCCACAACCCCTAGAGTCCGGTTTTAGGATGTAGGGTTTAGGGGGTTCCGATCCATTTGCAAGACACGGCTACTGCGTATGTTCTTCTGTCTTCCCACTTTCTCCGCAAGCCTCTTCGCCAAGACTTGCCCGCCTCAGCCCCAGTGTCGCTTCATCGTGCTTGGCAGCTCTTCCCTGCCTGGAGGGGCGGTGTCCCCGACGAGGTGTTCGTCGCCACGGATGGCAGTGGAGAGGGCCATGGGAGCTGGGCCTTTGTCGCTTGGGCCCTGTGGCGAGACCGATGGTATCGGATAGGTTGGGATTGCGGACCTCTCCACCGTACCCCGTGGCTCTTCCCTGCACCTGTGCATGGCGTCGATACACGCTCCTACTTGGGGGAGCTCGGCGCCTTGACCTCGGCTGCTGCATGGCTCACTGCCTGGTGGGACAGCCTCCTTGTTCATACGGAAGCGGCACCCAACAAAGTCACCATTGCAGTTGACAACACTTCTGCCTTACAAGTCGCGGCTGGCCACGCCAGCGCTGCCGCGGCTTCCGCCCAGGTGTGTCGGGGATTGTGGCAGGGCGCTCAGTCCAGGCTCTCAACAGATTTTCGCCACGTGCCGGGACATGCTGGCTTTACTGTCAACGAGATTGCTGATTTTTTGGCGGGTTATGCGGTGCAATATCCGGCTGCTGGCTCGAATGCTTACAGCCAGTTCCCCGCCGATTTCGCCTCGAGTTTGCATGTCGTTTGCAGTACCATGTGGCTACTGCCTACTGCGACTCGCACGACAAATGGCCTGGTTTGGAACTGCCCGCGTGTCTCTGCTATTGCCGATCCCGACCTTGACAACAAGGCCTGCACTCTACCCGCCTCCGAGCCGGCTGAGGCGCCACCCATTGCTCCTGCACCGCCGCTGTCAACCTCCTGCACGGTCAAGGTTGTCCAGGCTAACATCCAGACCATTAAGGATGTTGAACCATCCTTTTTCAATCGAGAGGGACACGGCCAACGGCGTATTTATCTGACTCGTCAGCTTCTTGAGCTTGACGCACACATCGCTCTTCTGCAGGAGTGTAGGAGCCGAGCAGGCAGGTGGTCCTCTCACGGGTTCCGTAGTTGGAGGTCGGGTCATACCAAAGGCAATTTAGGGGTTGAGGTGTGGGTTCGACCAGATTGTGTGCGTCCGCCATTACAATTGGACCATTGGCGCGTTTGCTTTTCTGCGCCACGGCTCCTCATTGTGAGATGCACACGTACCGATTTCCCCTTGACTCTGGTGTCAGGACACGCACCTCACGCTGAGCGCCCCTCGGAGGAAATTCGCGCCTTCTGGACACTTCTTAGCACTCAACTCCGCTGCCTTCGGAGAGACGGCCCGCTAGTCATCGGAGTCGATGCTAATGCAGACTTTCTCGCCCAGGACGAGCATGGCATTTTGGTGGGACCTTCCTTGTCTGTGCGCCAGGGCCGCCCTGCCGATGATTTTCTCCTCCAGCTTGTTCAGGAGATAGGTCTTTATGCCGTTGGCACGTGGCCCGACCTGCACACCGGTCCCACATGGACATGGCAACACACCAGTGGCAAACGGCAGCGGCTTGACCACCTTTTGCTCTCTTCGGGGACCCTGGCTTCCCGGAGTTTGATATCCTTAATGGCGAGACTAGGGACCACATGCCCTTGTGCTGCCAGGTGAAAGTCCAAGGCCGTACTTCTCAAGACCCGCAGTCGGTTGGCCGCTATACCGCCGATAGGGCGGGCGACGTAGCAGCAGCCGTATGGTCTTCCATTCTGCCTCGTTTTGATCTGTCCCCGTCCGATCAGGTTTCAGCCTTCATGCAGCGACATTCTGCGGTCGTCAAGGCATTACCTCGCAGGCCGCCCTTTGTCAAGCGACAGCCCTATCTGTCTGATGAGGCTGCCGTTGTCCTTTCTGAGCTGCGCGATGTTCGAGCCGAACTGAGGACCCTGCGTGCAGCCCTTGCCTCTTCCACGCTCCGTGCCACCTTCGCCCTCTGGCGGGGTGTTGCTCGGCCTGCAGACCTAGGGGCGCATCACCACTGCCTTCGGCTCCAAATTGCTCACTTCCAGTCCGTCGCCTTCTCGCTTCGGGTTCGGGCGCACTCTCTCGCCCGACGAGACAAAAAGGAGCACTTTGAGTCCCTTCTCACTGATGCTGCTGCACACTGGCACGCCACAGGCAGAGTTCAGGAGAGTGCTAACAAACTCGCCTGGGCCTCGAAGACAGCACGCCAAAAGCGTGAGGTACGGGCCGCAAGCGGCTTTGACATCGACGCGGACTTACAAGCACAATTCCAACAGCAGGAGGCTGGGCGGGCTGTTTCCACCGCGCAGCTTGAGGCACACTTTTCGGTGTGGCAGCAGCACCAACGGGAGGCGTGCCCCCTGGCGCTGCCTACCCTGCTCGACCTTGAATCGATGTGCCGATCCCAGAAACGCGGTAAGGCCCCAGGTCCAGACCAGGTTCGGAACGAAGTCTGGAAATGCCAGCCTGCCCGGGCTAGCCGCTGGTTCTGGCCACTGTGCCTCCGCGTCAGTGGCGGTTATCCAGAGCCCATCCATTTTAAGGATTCAGCTGTTTGTGCTTTGCACAAAAAAGGTCCCGCACATCTGCCAGCTAACTTTCGCTCCATTGCGATGCTCAATGGTGTTGCGAAAATGTGGCATTCGCATGTGCGCGCCACTGTCGGTCAGGAAATCCTCCGCCGATATTTCCCCACCCAGTTAGGAGGCCGCAAGGGTGTTGACACTGGGCTCGCCCTTGCTGTGTTCCGCTGCGCGGGTGACCTCGCTGACGCCAAAGGGCGCTCATGGGCAGCTTTCTTCGTTGATATACAGGCTGCGTACTACGAGACCGACAGGGATCTCTTATTCCATGACGCTTCTGCTGATGCGGCTTTACTCCAGCTGCGGCTCCCTGCGCATGTTCACGGTCTCATTGCTGGGGGTGTTCTCAAAGGTCTTGGTGTGCCACAATCACAGATTGACCTGTTGCGCGATTGCGTTGAATGTTCCTTCTGGACATTCACGGGGCAGCAACAGGCTATCATGGCGTCGCGCGGTTCGCGCCCTGGAGATGGCCTCGCTGATGTTTTGTTTGGCGCTCTCTTTGCCGTTATTCTCAACTGCCTTGACCACGCATGTCAGCGTGAGGGGCTCTGCCATGCTAGTCTTCACGAGGCACTTGGAGATGATCCGCGTCCCCTCCAAATTGCCTGGGCCGATGACCTCTCTCTCCTTGTCGATTTCGACTCCCCCAAAGAGGCTGTCGACCTCCTTCCTCGTTTGGCGACCCTGATCCTCCACACGATCGAGGCTTTTCGCTTCAGGGTCAATCTTGGTCCGGGGAAAACTGAGGCCCTTGTCAAGCTCTGTGGTAACGGAGCCACCGCTGCGAGGGCACGCTTGCTGTCGGACGCGGCTGGTATCCCGACTGAAGATGGAAGGTACGTCCGTGATGTCCCCGAGTACAAGTACTTGGGTGTCCCACAACGAACTAATGACTCCGGCCGTCGAGACATTGAGGCTGCTACAGGTCGAGGCCGAGCAGTCTGGAGCCAAGCTGCCAACCTTGTCCATTCTCCCTCTCCTCCCTGGCCACTTAAACTGGCATGGCTGACCGGGAGGACTCTCCCAGCTGCTTTTTCTTCCCTCAGCACCACTGTCGCGGTTTCGGCTCGGGCCCTCAGCCCCCTGAAGGGCTTTTATGATCAGTGTCTGCGGCAGCTCGCTGCGGTGTGGACGGATGGCCATCATGTTTCGTCCGAAACCTTGCAAGTTTGCATCAGCGCCCCCGACGTTGATACTTCGATCTGTATTGCTCGAGTCTGCTTGCTATGCCGGCTTGTCCAAAATCGCTCCAGCAGCGCCTATGATGCCTTTGTCGCGGCCTGGGACCGGGCCGGCCGGTGGGCCACTCTCCTCCAGCAGGCGGTGCGGCGTCTCTGGCCCAATACGCATCTCCCGCCTCTTGCCCTTGGGGGTCCCACCCTTGCTTTGGTACAGCGCTCCACCCGGCAACTCTTGCATGCCTGTCGCCGTGTGAGTCGTCACGGCTCCATGCTCCAAGCCCTGTGCAACATCTGGACTTTCTTTGGACGCGGCCAACCGAGAGCTACCATCGGGCAGGCTATCCCTTGCACGTGTGAAGATTGTGGGGCGGTCCTGCCTTCTCGCCATGCCCTCGCTGCCCACTTGCACCGTATGCACGGTCGAGTCGCGCTATTGACTCAATACACCCTAGGCTCGGTATGTCTTTGGTGTTTGACCGACTTTCACAATACCGATCGACTCCGATATCACTTACTTCACTCTCCGGCCTGCGAGCATGGGCTTCGATGTGTTGTCGGACCTGTTTACGAATACGGATCGGCTTCCAAAAGATCGGGTAAGAAGGGGCATCCCCGGGCACCTCTGCTCCGAGTCGCGGGGCCCATCAACGCCACGCCTGCGCAGCGGTTTGCAGCCTCTGAGGACCGCCCGTGCTCAGCCCAGGAGCTTGAGGAGGAGCTCAACAGGCTCGCCCCTGGCCCGTCTTTTTCGTCAACGGCGCGCTCTGGCAACGTTCTCCCCCGCCCAGTCTCGGGGGTGTCCTCGGAGGTTGCTGTCATCTCGCCTTCCCGGCCCCCGCCCCCGACTTGCGAGGGAGGCCCTGCGCTCGCTGTTCCAGCCCTGTTGCCCCCTTCCCGACTTGCTGTCCTGGGATGGCGGGCTTTTGCGGAGTATGCCCACCCTGATGATTGGGTTGTGCCTTCTGTTTTCTGGCATACTCTCCAGCCTCCCTGTGTCTGGATCATGCCGGCGTCATGGTATCGGTGTCTCCGGCTTTTTCAAGCTATTAGTACCGATCGACCTTGGTCACAGGAGATGTGGCGCAGTTCTTCCTTCCTTCGGCGGGAGGCTGCCCCGCCCTCGTCCGCCGGCCGGTCTGTGTCCTTCGAAGAGGCATCCTCTACCCGCATGCTGTTCTTGCGACGTCTTGTTACCTTCCGTCTGCTCCTTCTCCAGGTTGAGCAAGGTGGTGCAATTTGGTGCAGTGAACCCTTATCTTTCGCATGGCGATCTCTGTTTCGGTTTTGTGTGCCCTCGATCTCCTTTGCCTCCACTGTGTCCGTGCTTGGCTTTGGCACTCTTCTGGCCCTTCCTCATGTTGTCGGTGCCGCCTTGCCACGTCTTGCTCGCTCGGAGCCCGGGAGCGCCAGAATTTTTCGGCTGGCGGCCCCTCATTTTCACTGCTGACTTTTCCCACGGTCAGTTGAGCATTTTGTGCTCCTGCCCTGGATCGGCCCGCTGAGCTCTGCTCGCGCCGATTGGCCGTCGGTTGAGCACCTTGCGTGCTCCCTTCGTCCGTGTTTTCACCCCGTTGGGCCCTTCGGTGTCCCTTTGTCTTGAGCCTTGTGGCTCTTGCCGGTTTCACGCCCTTTTGGGTTTGCATGTTTTCGGGCCTGTAAGCTGCCCTTTTTCCAGGAGCGTGGGAGGCTTCGGCTCTCCACTTTTGGCTCCGCCTTGTCTTGCACAGGACTCGTCCTCTTGCACCGAAGTGAAGTTTAGGGGGTTTAGGGGTTTAGGGTTTAGGGGTTTAGAGTTTAGGCTTTAGGGTTTAGGGCTTTAGGGTTTAGGGTTTAGGGTACAGGGTCTAGACCCCGGAACTCCAGCGCTGAACTTTGCCGCTTTCGGGTTCAGGGTCCCAACAGCCGCGAAACCCCAAGCGATATGAAGGGCATAGGGTTTAAGGGTTTCGGGTTTAGGGCTTAAGGGTTTAGGGCTTTTTAGGGGTTGGGGCTCCAGAATTTCGTGCGGGCTTAGGGGCTTAGGGTTTAGGGGCAAAGGCCCCGCACCCTAAAAGCCGAGGCCCCGGCAATCTTTGCAGACTTGTTGTTGCACGTAAGGGAAGCAAAGCTACGCTGGGAGCCCGGACATTCGGAGTGGCTGCTTGTCAAGCGTTATGCTTCAGATCAGATGTAAGATACATGGTGTAAAATATACACACCCACGATGTCGTATTCAACTATTTTATGTTAAGGTATGATATATTGTGATATATTGGACCATACTACATGTATTTACTATTCCATTCTAATCTATTTGTTTTAATATGTTATATTATGCATTACTATATATTGTTATATACTGTGCTAAGTTATACTATATGACATTATACTAAATATTATCATACATTACTGTATGTTATTATAAACTGTCGTATTTTTCTATATAACAGTATATATTAAACTGCATCATATTACACTGTGTTGTATTATAACATAACATATTACATTGCATCACATGACACTACAGTATCTTACAATATATCTTAGGTTGTATTATATATTATATTGTATTACATATTGTATTATGTTATACTTTACTCTAGTGTAACATACTATATCATGTTATGTTATATTATGTCTTAATATTCTATTGTGCTATATTGTATTACATTTTGTACTATACTACATTATGTTGTGGTATATGATATCATATCATACCATATCACATCATAGACAATATCACATCGTGTCTTATCATCCTATACTATACTATGACATGTTTCATTATACTGTATTGTGTCACAAAGTATTGAAATCTGTTATGTTACATTGTGTTGTGCAATAACAACTGACATTATGTTGTGTTCTGTTATGTTATTTTCTAGTCTGTTCTATTCTGTTCTATTCTGTTTAACTCTGTTGATATGGTACATAGTATATGCTGTAAATTATTTAAGATCAAGTACATAATCTGTAGTATAGGAGCCTTGGTCCATAGAGTAGGAGCCTTAATATTCCGTACAATAAAGGTAATATGATTTACACCAGATCCCGATTTTAATCATGAAGGCCCCTGTAGCCAACGGACGCTAAGGACCAGTACTACGGATAATGCAGTGATTCATGCTCCTACATGCATCGCTGTTGTTGAGGGGTTCCTGAGAGCTTAAGGGGCTAAGGTCTAAGAGATAGGGGTTTACGCTCGAGGTACCTGATGAAGGTTTTGGACGTTTAGAAATTAGGGTGCAAATTTCCCAAACCCTAAACCCTAGACCCCTGGAAAAATACTAAACCCGTGCTGCAAAGCTTTAGATTTGGGGCATTCTGGGGCCTGGATACGCGCCTTAACACGCGGTGCTTGCGACTTCCAAGCTTAAGCCCTAAACCCCACAACCCAAAAACCCTAAAACCCCCAAAACCACCCAAACAAACCCAAAACCCGAGTTCAAAAACCCTGACAGAAACCATATAGAAAGCTCCAAACCCCTAGACGAAGCTGTATCAAAAAACTATTGGGGGGGGGGGGGGCAGGACTTACGATTCTGGGGCGCCGGTGGTTCGGGATTCGGAGCACTGAGGTTTCAGAACTTGAGGACTCATATCATTTTAGGGTTTAGGGCTTTTAGGTTTAGGCATTGTGGAGTGTATTGGCGCAGGGGGTTTTGGGCTACATACGGCAACACCCTGAAGCAGATTTGGGGTTTAGGGTTTAGGGTTTAGGGCCTAAGTTTAGGGCTTAAACCCTAAACCCTGAAGCCCTGGAACTCCGGCTTTTAACGTTCTCGCGTGCACCCTCACCGCCAGCCACCCCTACTGTGTGGCATGCGGGACCCATCGAGGCTGCCAGAGACGAAGGTTTTGCCATAGTTAAAGGCAGCTACAGGTGGGGAGTTTAGGGTATATAGGGCTTCTATAAGGCTTCTATAAGGTATATAGACCTTCTATAGGGCTCCTATAACGGGAACTACCCACCTGAAAATGTCCTAGACATAGATTTAACGCTAGACCCTAAACCTTAACTACACAAATGCTGAAAGTTCTCGAGGGTATCGATACGTGGAGTTCCGCGTTTAGATCTTAGGGCATTGGGTTGCCGAAACTTGAAGCACTTGAACACCGTAACCTGACGAGCACCAAGGATCTTATAAGGCTAAGCAACACTACTACGGTTGATGATATAAATCCTGCATTAGCCATAACAAGGAATATACCATAACTCCCATAGATTAAGGTCCTTAAGGTAATGCGGGATTTATATCATCAACGGTACTACCCCCCGGACTGGTGGAGTTTAGGGTTTAGTCAATGCCTTCCCTGGGAAGGCTCTGACCTGCTGGAGCTCAGCAGAAAACATACGCAGCTGTACTGCCAACACCAACACTGCGACTCCTCCTCCTCCTTCTCCTCCTTCTCCTGCTCGTCTTCCTCCTGCTGCTCCTCCTCCTTCCCCTTGTCCCACTACTGCCACATCCACAATATGACGACGAGGGCAACCACGACAAGACTAGCACTACGACTACTGCCACTACCACTGCCACTACGCCGTTACGCCACACCTACTGCTACTGCTACTGACTGCTACTGCTGCTGCTACTACTACTGCTACTGCTCCTGCTCCTGCTCCTGCTCCTGCTCCTGCTCCTGCTCCTGCTCCTGCTCCTGCTCCTGCTCCAGCTCCTGCTGCTCCTGCTGCTACTGCTACTGCTTTTGCTGCAGCTTGTGCTACTGTGCTACTGTGCTACTGCGGTACTGTGCTACTGCTACTGCTGCGAGTACTACTACTACTGCTACTACGACGACGACGACGACCACACCCAAGTCACCGCTGACTGCCGCAGCATGGCAGCATGTTTGCTGGCAGCAGCTACTGGTAAAAGCAGCAGATGGCATAAAAGAAAGACGCTCTGAGAGGAAAAGTGGCGTAGCAATGAAAACCCCGATGCCAATGCCGATGCCTATGACTGCATCAACCCTTTTTCTCGACTCATCACAAAGACAATGACGCTGACCGCCGCAATGCTCAACCCAAAAGGGACCCCTGGCATCACTCTCATGGCAGCTTCGGTGGGCACTTTCCCAGAGAGCCCAATACCCCCTACTTAAGGAATATACCTTAGATTATAAGGGGCTTCTTATTATGATATAAGCTATATTCCTCAATTGATTGGTATTGGGCTCACTGGGTTCCTTCGGGTGCGAGGCCGAGAGGAGAAAACTTGGCTTTCAAAACGCACACCGCTCAGCACCGGCATTAGCCGAACGCATAAGAGCGGGGCATGCTACTCTTCGAAAGACTTCGCCTCATGTGCCGATTTCCAGGCCCTAGGCGCTGACCCTTGAGCCAGGTTTATCCAAAACCCTCAAGCCCCAGGCTAAACTTCGTACCTTTGATCCTGATCTACATCCTAAACCTGAACTGAGCCCTAAAAAAATACCTCAGATTGGGCCTAAACCCTAAACCCTAAAAAGCCCTAAACCCAAAAACCGTAAACCCAAGGCCCGAACCCCGTAACCCGAAAAACCGGAAAAGGCCCTATGGACTCTGATAAAACCCTGACCGAACCCCAACTTAAGGCCCATAAGAATCCTCCACCTTACGCCCCAGACCCCAAACACGGTTTAGGGCTTCGAGTCTTTGGGTCTAGGGTTTAGGGTTTAGGGTTTAGGGCTTCGAGTCTTTGGGTCTAGGGTTTAGAGTTTAGGAATTCCTGCAGCTCTTGAGGCCTCTACACTTAGCCCTTTTCATACCCAATGTAGAGCCCCACATATTAGCTCTGCTAGACCCCTTCTGAAAGGAACCCCTTGTATTAACCCTGACTGATAGAACCACTATAGATCCCGCATAACTCTCTGAGGGTTCCCTTTGTTGAGGAACCATTGAACCCTCAACCGAAACCCTAAA
>CAJNJA010014266.1:0-11326 GCA_905231915.1 Symbiodinium necroappetens | reverse complement strand
CATGCACTGAAGCGTCGCATGAGGTTTAGGGCCATTTGGGCGGCCCGTTGTGGGAAAAGCAAGAGTGCTGCCGATGGTGAGGTCAGCACTGCCGGCTCCCCTGAGGGACCTTCCGGTGATGAAGTTCCTCATGCCTTTTCTGGTGAACTTGCTGTGGGGCCTGCCAGCTGTGGTTGCTGGCCAGTCCCTGCCGAAGAGAGCACTGGCGAAGAGCATGTGGACTTGAGGTCGGTCTTGCAGAAATTTGAGCTGCCAGGCCAAGGACCCAGCTTCCGATTTGCAGACGATGAAGGTGGTGAGGCGGCTGCTGGCGGCCAGAGCTTCACCATGGATGAGCCGATTCAGGACATGCCCTTTGCAGGTAGCCTTGTCGTAGCATCCAAAAACGATGATCAAGACCCGCAGAGGGCAAAGAATTGCTGTGACGGGCGCCTCACCCCAAAAGGGCTGCTCGAAACAAGACCCGCGCAAGGGCAAAAATTTGCTGTTCGCGGGCCTCTCCCCCCGAAGGTGAGGCTCGAAACAAGACCCGAGAAAGGGCCAATATCTCACGAGTTGAGCTTCCTGAACCCTTCCCCGGATGGGGCCCCGACCGTTAGCCCCCAGCGGGCTCCCACTAGTCTTCCGCCTGCCTCGCACTGTACTAGCCATGGCTTCGAGTCGATGCTGGTTTGTTTGGGGCTGTGTGCCGAGGCCTTCGCTTTCGATGGCCCCCGGTGCGAGGATGATCTTGAGACCCAGACCAGTTCCGAGGACAGTGCTGTGCATTCGTGTCTTGCTAGGTGCCAGGGTCTGTTTGCGGAGTCTTGTGCCTTCGACTCGGAGCCAGCTGTTGACCTCCAGGTTTGCAGGCAAGAGCCTCGTGATTCAATCGTGTGGTGCAGGTGCGACCTTGAACCCCTTGGGTTTAAACCTCCCACTTCTGTGCTGAGCTGTCCGGGCCTTCTTGGTGAGCAGCTTGCTGAGTGTGGTGATGATGGTTCCATCAGTGCCTTCACTGCCTCTGGCCTAGGGTTTAGTGCCTCTTTCCCCCTAGGCGGGTCAATTGCGAGGTGCTTGGGCTCTGGTGTTGGTGCAAGGTGCATTGCCCATGGCTGTCCGGGGCTCTTCGGCGAGATGCTTGTTGACAACAGTGATGATCGAGCTCAGTTCGACTTGAGTACTGTCCTTCACGATGCCCCTGCCAGGCTGCATACTGAGGTTGTGTATGGCTTTGCAGGTCAAGCATGGTTCGGCGGAAGGGGCCCGTGCTCTGGCTGTCCTGGCCTGTTCGGCGAACTGCTCGATGGTGCCTTGCCCGACCCCACCCTAGGGTTTAGTGCCTCTTCCCCCCTAAGTGGGTCTTTTGCTCTGTGCCACAGCTCCACCATTGTGGCTGAGTACTCGGCTCGGGGTTGTCCGGGCCTTCTAGGCGAACTGCTTGCAGAGAGCAACGATGACTGTGATACCGGTGCCTTCCCTGACCCGGCCCTAGGGTTTAGTACCTCTTCCCCCCTAGGTGGGTTGCAGGCTCGCTCTCTTGACTATGATGATTCCTGGAACGGTGGCTTCTTTGTGCGCTGCCCCGGGCTTCTTGCTGGGGTCTGTGCCTTTGGAGCCGACGTCACTGCCAGTGCTGTTTCCCATGAAGACCATGTTAGGCTGCACACTGTGTTTCCTAATGGCTTTGCAGGTCTAGCTAGGTCGAAAGACCCAGGGAAATCCTCGGCCGACTTAGGTCACAGGAGCGCTGAGTCCGATGTGAGTGCTACGGTTCATGAAGACCCTGCCAGGCTGCGCACTGGGTGTTTGGTCGGCCTTGCAGGTCAGGCTTGGTCGGAAGACCCAAGTAAATCCTCGGCCGACTCAGGTCACAGGAGCGCCGAGTCCGATATCAATGCTACTTTTCGAGTTACCCCTGCCAGGCTGCGCAATGGTCGTTCGGTCGGCTTTGCAGGTCAAGCTCGGTCGGCAGACCCCAGCAAATCCTCGGCCGACTTAGGTCACAGGAGCGCCGAATCTGATGTGAGTGATGTTTTTCGTGATGTCCCTGCCAGGCTGCACACTGGGTGTTTGGTCGGCTTTGCAGGTCAAGTGTGGTCGGAAGACCCTAGCAAATCCTCGGCTGACCAAGGTCTTAGGAGCGCCGAGTCTGATGTGAGTGCTGCCTTTCGTGATGTCTTAGCTAGGCTGCACACTGAGGTTTTGCATGGTTTTGCAGGTCTTGTTTGGTCGAAAGACCCAAGGAAATCCTCCGCCAACCAAGGTCTCAGGAGCGCCGAGCCTGCATCTAGAGCTGTTCTTAGTGGTGTCTCTGCTAGGCTGCACACAGGTTGCTGGTCAGGCCTTGCAGGTCAAGCTTGGTCGCAAGATCCAAGAACATCCTCGGTCGACCCAGGTCCCAGGTGTGTTGAGTGCAACTGTTCATGTCTGTTCGGCTGTGCTGCGACTTTTGATTGTGCCTGCCATATGCTTGCGACTGCTGCGTGCTGGCTCTGCCCTTGCTCGCAAGTTCCGCTTTCCAGGATGCAAGGCCTAGGCCATGATGCCACCAAAGGCACCAGGATCGGTGAAGCCTCCAATCCGGGGCCTGGCCCCAAGCTCCTGCAACAGCTTCTTGGGGGCTTAGACATCAAGAGCATTTTGCGAGATCTTTTGAAGCAGCTTCTTCAGGAGGTTGCTTCTGGCCAAGGTGGTGCTGGCTTACTTGCTGCCCTCAACCAGAAGCCCCGAAAGCGCAAGAAGAAACATCGCAACAAACTTTCGCGTGCCTTGGGCGGCTCTGGAGCCACCCCCAGCAATGAGCCAAGGATTCCTGCACCATCTGCTCCTGCCCCCAAGGGTGCGGGAAAAGACAAAGGCAAAGGTTCCGGTAAGGGTGGTGGCAAAGGCAACCCTAGTCCTCAACCGAATGGTGGCCCGAGACGGCCTACTGCAGAGCCTAGCCCAGGTGAAGGATGGACCCCGGTTGTTCGCAAACAGCGGTCCCTAGGAGACTTTGTGCTCCGTTCCCAGGATTGGAACTCGCCGATCCTCAAGCCCTGCGAGCTCGGTGAGAAGCTTGATGGTCTTGCTGATGGTGACACCCTTCGTGGGATAGTTCTTGTCCAGTCTGAAGATGAGTTTGCATCTATTTCCGGTGTTCTTAGGGGGTGTCCCAAGCCTCACAAGATGCTGCTGCTTCCCCCGTCGAACGAGGAAGGCGCCCAGCGCGTCCCGGGGCAGGTTGGAGACCGGCTCACTTTCCGGAACCTCGCTGTTGCCACCTTTTGCTCCAGCAATTCTTCAGGGGAGATGCCGCAGTTGGCTCTTCGGGTTCCGATGCCAAGCCCCTCAAGGTCAAGATTACCGAGAGTGCTGTGCTTTATGTTCGCCTCTCCAAGCTCTATTGCGACCCTAAGCTTTGGGCTTCGTTTGAGAGGGCTGCTGCCAAGGAGGCCTTACAATGGGCGGCTTGCCGGCATGTGCAGGCACTCGACTCCTTTTCGTGGTCTCGTGAGAAAGGCAAGGCCGGGGATTCGGAACAGTTTTTCGGGCTTCTTCGAGTTGCCAAGAAGGACATCGGGCCCTTACTTTCTTCGTCTGGGCAGCAAGGTGTTTTTGTATCGGCCCCGCGGGGCCTCCCGGATGCCGCTGCTTGCGAGATTGCTTGGGTTGACCGCGCCCCAAAGGAGAAGCCGAATGATTACCTTGAAAGGGTCACTCGCATGTCTTCTGCACACGGCCTTGCCCTGTCCAACATGCGTCTGGGCTGGAGGCGACCGCTTGACAAAGATGAGGTTCCTGTCAGGGTGTGGAACGTGACTGATGTTCCCCGGGAGTGGGACCACTGTGCTGTTGCAGACCTGCTTGGCACTGCTTTTGCTGATCCTGTGATTCTGTCCCACCGATGGGCCAAGAAAGCTGTCACTTACCGCTTCAAGGCCAAGGTGAAAGCCGGGGGCGATCGCGATGTCGTGCCTCTCATTTGCGAGCATTTAGGTGCGAATGTCAAACTCTGGGCGTCACTCGCCCCACCCCGCAAGCAACCGACTTTTGTCAAGCCTGTCTATACGCGCTCGGTGCCTGTTGTCAAGGCAGCAGACACGCCGGAGATCCCGACTGAAACCGTTGCGGTCCCCACTGCCAAAACTCAGGACGAGGAAGGCAAGGACCAGTCACAGTCCAGGCAGGCCAAGCAGGAAGTGCGCCAGTTTCCTTCTGACCTCAAGCTTGTTGATTGCCCCCGTGATGGCAACTGTGTCCTACATGCCTTCTCAAAAGCCTTCAAGCACTTCCGTGACGAGGACCGGCGCCCGCGCATTTTGAGAGCTGAGCTGGTTACCCACCTCCTCAAGCACGAGCGGTATAGTCGCGAATGGGATCGCCTCGATCCGAAGGGTCAACCCTGCTCTGACTTCAAGGCCTACTGCAGTATGATAGAGAAGGACAGCACCTACCTCGGTGAGCTCGAAATCGCTGCCCTTTCTTATATTTGTCATCTCAAGACTGTTGTCATCCCGCAGGGCCTTGACTTTCAGCCTGCCGCGTACAATGCCCGCGAAAAGAAGGTTGCTGTCCTGTGGTTCACCCCAGGGCATATTGACCTTGCCCTCCCGAAGGACAGTGGCACCCAGTACCCGAGACATACACCAAGGTGACACAAGGTCCGGTTGGGGCCCTTCGTGCCGGGGGTGGCTCTCGAGCTGCTTCCTCTGAGGTGTCTTCTTGTGCCACTCCGCTTAGACAACGAGCTGCCTCGGTCGTGTCTGGATCTTCTGACCGCGCGAGCTTTGCTTCGACCAAAAGCAGGGCTGCCCAAGGATCGGTTGCCCGGGGTTCTGAGGCTTCTTCCTGTGCTACCCGGTTGCGACAAAGGGCTGCCTCACTTGTGTCGGTGACCTCTGCATCTGCCGGGGCTTGTACACCCAGGGTTGCTGGTCACACTGGTGCTTTGAGCTCTAAAGGTGTCGCCTCGTGTGTTGCCACCGCCAGAGGCTCTTGCAAACGGACCGCAACACGAAAGGTTGACGTTGTCGGGGCACCTAAGGCTGCCAGAATGCATGAGGTTTGTGGCTCGTGTAGTGGTGCCTCTCAAGATGCTTGTGACAGTGCTGAGCTGCGGGAGCCCGAGAGTAACGCCAGAGTGCCATCTGAGCGACAAGTCAGGTATTGGGGACGTGCAGGGTTGAACTTAGCAGTTTTCTAACTGCTGTTGTGTGCCCTCTCTGCCCTTTTAGAGCTACTGCAAAGCATGCCATCAACCGGAAATCCAAACTCTATGAGCACTACAGGACCCACCATCCTGGCAGGACTCCTTCTGGGGTCCCGCATGGTGCTCGGCAGCCGTCTCTCGTTAAGGCAGGCAGTGGCACCGCTGTGCATTGGAAATGTCCGCTCTGTGAGTTTGGCATCCCAGCGCAGGATGCCTTTGCCAAAAGCGCTGATGCTGTCACTGCTGATAAGTTTGAACATTGCAGAGCTGCACATGCCAAGGTCTCGTGGACCCGGTTCAAGGCTCTTGACCGCAAACAAACCATCGCCAAGGCTGCTGTGACACGCCGCGGGCGAGAATGTGTGAAGTGGCTCAGTGCTGCAAAGGGTACAGAACTTGAGGGCTACAGATTGTTCTGCTGGCCGAGGGCCACACCTGCTAAGGTCCTTGCTGCCAGAGGGGGGCTTATGTCTTCCTTTGGTTGGATGTGCTTGCAGTGTAAGTCACCATTTAGGTGCACAGGAGATGCCCTCACCCATGCCAAGCGCGGACTCTGCAATCTCACCTTTGCCAAAAACAAGGCCAGGCGGAGGGTAGATGCAATCACAGCCCTTTCAAAGCTACACGCCAAGAAAACCCCGGAAGGGCCCACGAAGCTGCGTGAGAGCGAAATGCTCCATAATGCCACGACGATTTTCAGCTTGCTGCATCCGATTATAGCCACTTTGAACACTGCTGGCAAAGGCATATCTGTCGTTGATGAAATCTCCAACTTCATGGATTGTCACAACCTTCAGGTATGCACGGTTGCCGAGGCGGATATCAATGTGGCCTCCGCTCCCGGCTACATTAGAGCATGGAAGCTTCGTGGATTCCAAGCTGCTTTATCAGCGCCTGAACCTTCAGGACTGTGCAGGGTGGCTTTGATTAGCCGTGTTAACTTTCGGGTCTTTCAGATCGCCAAAGGCTTCGCTCAACACAGGTGTGCAGCGGGACTTTTCGAGTTTCTTTGCAACGAGGAAGTGTGCCAGTTTGTCATTGCTTCGTTCTATGGGCAGTCAGGTAATGCACCTGCTGCCGCGGCGCAAGCTGATGATGTTCTTGCTGCTTGCAACCACAGCAACCTTCCTTACATCGTAGCTGGAGATTTCAATTTAGAGCCCAATGAAGCCATCATTGGAGAAGCCCGGGCTGCAGGAGCCGTTAAATCACTTGACGATGTGTCTTGGGGGGCCCCTTTGCCTGCCACCGGCCCAGGGCGCAAACGAAGAATCGACTACGGCTTATGCCACTGGTCGGTTGCTGCCAGTTCGGTCCTGCATTTTGACCCGGTGTTTTCTGCTCATGCTTCGGTCTGTTATGAGATCCCGCTTGATGTCCCACCGTTTCATGTCGGGCCCAGGCGAAGCCCCCTTAACAATGATTCTAAGGAGGACATTGCCGAAAAGTTTGACCAGTTTGATTGTGCACCGTTTCGAGCGGCCCTGAGCCAGGGCGATGTTGATAAGGCATGGTGCATCCTGTCCAATTGGGCAGAAGAATGCCTCACTACGAGTGATCCAGAGGCTGTACTTCGGAGCAGCTCCTGGAAACCACAAAAATTTGTCAGGCAGGCCCGGAATTGCATACAGGGATCAGCTGCGGCAAGGGCTTTAGCTAAGCTTCAACGTCAGCTTGCGGCTTGGTTTGAGACGGGAGACAAACATGTTTTGAATAAGATCTTTAGGTCGCTGCCCCGTGTCCGCTCCTTCGTCCCTGAGTTGCCTTGGGTCAAGGAGGATTGTGTGTCCACACTAAGGGACTTCGTCAACACCGCGCTCCCCTGCCATCAGGCGCAGGATGCTGCAGCTGTCAAGGCCCAGTGGAGAAAGCTACTTCGTGATGACATAGGCCGTCAGCGAACCTTTATCAAAGCGAGGGCCGATGCACAACTTGACTTTGAAAAACGAGTGATAGAGACACATGAGGCTAAGCTTGCAGGCCCTGTTCATCCTTCGGTTATGGTCCGGGAACAAACCAAGGCTTGGGTCCAAAAGTGGCAAGCCCAGCCCCTTGTCCATCACGATGCTATTGATCAGGTCTTGGCCAAGGTGCCGGCTGTTAGGCGTACCCAGCTTGACATTGACTTTTGTGCGGAGGGCCTCCGCTCAATTGCGGCCTCGATTGCGGATAAAGCGGCGGGGCCAGATTGCTGGCAAGCAGGCTGTCTGTGCAAAATGCCCTTGTTATGGTGGGCCATGGCAGCTGAGCTGTGGAGTCACATCTGGGCTCATGCTACTGTGCCTAACCTATGGAAGGATGCCAAAGTGACACTCATCAGGAAAAAGGGTGGGCCCACCACCAGGCCCATCACTTTGACTCAAATCATGTGGCGTATCGGGGCCAAATTTGTGGCCCGGGCATTGCGCGAATGGGCCCCTGAGTGGGCTTCTGAGAGTGATCATGGAGGCCTCCCGGGTCGTTCCATCAGTGATGTCCTCTTTCAGGTTCAGGCTGCCCTTAGCCGTGGCACGAACACTGCTGTTTTGATGGATGTGGCGGGTTGTTTTGATGCCATGAATGCCACGATGATGAAGAAAGTCTTCACTCATCTAGGTGCACCAGTGCAGTTGGCTCTACTTCTCGAGTCATTCTACTCAGGTGCTCGCCGGTACTTCTGCTTTGAAGGGTCCTTTGACCCGGAGTGCCATGTGGTGCACTCCGGCCTTGCATAGGGCTGCCCGCTGAGCCCCATCGCTGCTGCAGCATTGTCGCATTGTTGGAGTGCGTACATAAAGTCTTCCTGTTGCCACGTCAATGTGCAAATTTTCATGGATGACCGCACCTTGTTGCTGGAGCCTGAAGGATCATGCCAAGATCTTGACCAAGCGCTTAGTGCAAGTGCTACTTTCGACTCGGCATTTTCGCTCAGCCTCTCGCCCGAAAAATGCTTCATTGCGTCGAGCCACCTGAATGTGCAGTCACAACAGCTTGCGGCTCGTTGGGATTTCTTAACATGCCACACCCTTGACCTGTTAGGAGTCCGCTTTGAGTTTGATGGCAAAGGTACCATACCCAAGTTTTCGTTGAGAAAGGCGGTTCTCCGTCTTAGGCTCTTACGGTGGACCCAGGCCTCCACGAGGGATCGCATCAATTTGGTGAGGACTCTTATCATGCCATGCCTGGCCTGGGCCTCGGGTTTCGCGCAGCCTTCTCGCGAGGGCATCGAGGCAGTACGTACTGAGGTAAGGTTTTTGTTCAGTGGAGGATATGGGGGTGACACCGCCACTGTAGCCTTCTTTGAGTTGCTTGGGTGGGGTCTTGAACCCAACTTTGCTCTTGACTTGGGAGTGTGCAGACTGGCGTGGAGGTGGATTGCTAAACCACCCGTGTGGCAGGAGCTGCTCCCGATAACGGCACGCCCTCACATGTGGATTAATTGTCTTCCACAACTCCAGGCACTGTAATTGTCTTCCACAACTCCAGGCACTGCTGACCAAAACAGGTTGGTGGCTGAATGATCAGGTTACCGCTTTTCACAGGCGGGATGCTCAGTGCGGCCTCCGGAAACTGTGTATTGGTTATGAGAGCTTCAAGGGCATCAGGGTTTGGCTTGAAGGGTTTTATCGTGATCAGTACCTCCGGCGGTGCAAGAGAGTTCCGAACAGCCTTCACCGTGCACCTGACCCTGACTTGGCTCAGGGGTTGGACTTGCAGGCCCCGCCGCCTGCGTACCGCGTTCAGTTCCAAGGACATAAAGCAGTTCTGGCGGACCAGTCCTCGATGTACCACCGCCGTGCTGCCTTTCTGTCTGGGGGCACCACTTGGTTCTTCAACAAGGCGGCCCCTGCTGCCCAGTTGAGCCACCGAACAAAATGCCTCTGTGGAGCATCAAGACCGAGCCGAGCCCACTTACTTTGGGTTTGCCCCCACACTGAGGACATCCGCGCAAATCTCGAGCCTCCAACACACCGTGGAGGCAAATGATTGCTGTCCAAACACCTGCGTGAGCAGCCTCTCGATTCGGGAGGAGCTGACCACATCACATTCCATTGTGATTGCCACCGATGGGTCTGCAAAGGATGATGTCGCGGCTCATTCGGTCGTTGTCAATACATGTGACCGTGCTTTTTTTGGCGGCAACGACAGTGAGGATCAGTCCTCCTTCAGGGCTGAAATGTGTGCTTTAAAGCTTGCTTTGGAAGCTATGCTTGCTGCAGTTAATCAGGGTGCTAGGGGCAGGGTTATCCTTGCTGTTGACTGTGCTGCTGCTCTCAAAGCTCGTTTTAGTTGTCCGTCGATGCCCCTTTTTGGAGTACGACTTCGGTCGCTTGCCACAGAAATTAGGAGTAGGGGTGTTGAGATTTCTTTCAGTTGGGTCCCGGCTCACAATCGTCACCCAGGTTGGAAGTCGCCACACCCTGAATTTAGTGCTGAACAGCTGAGGTCATTAAATGATGCTGCCGACCGCTCTGCCAAGGCTTGTGTGGAAAGGCGGCTCCGAGGATCCTTGCGTGAGAAGTGGTGTGCTGATGCAGCTAAGGTTAAGAAATGGGAGGCGACTGCGGTTCGAGCGTCGGCCCTTGCGGCTGAGCGACTTAGTGCCCACCTTGATGCCTGTGCCGTACGGAGGGACGCTGTCGCGGAAGTGTCCTGACACCCACTCCTTCGCTGACCCTGCTTTCCCCCCTAGGGTTTAGGTCCTCTTCCCCCTAGGCTGGGTGACGGTTGGGCTATACCTCGTACCTGCTTCGCTGCACTGCACCTCCCCCACCCCTTAAGGTTTAGGGCCTCCCCTTCCTTAGGTTAGGTGCCGGGGAGTCCCCCCTGTCCCCCCCTTTCGGTTTAGTCCTCGACCTCCCTAAGGGTTTACGGGTTTTCTTGCGCGCTTGGCTGCCGTGCCGAGCTTCTTGCGAGCTCCTTCTGAGCTACGGGCCGGGGCAGCTGTCGTGACCGCTGTTGCTTCAACTGTCTCCGCTCTACAGTGTGTGTGGCCTGCCGGCCTTTCTTGTGACTGTTGCAGCTGTCACTCCAGAGTGCTTGCTGTACTACTTCGACCTCGGTGGCTACTACCAGGCTGTGGGTGGTTGGGTTGGCTGCGCCTTGCCTTCCGTTCACGGTCAGAGGTGTGGTGCCAGACTCCACTGTGCTCAGCTGGTGCTGGGCTTGGCAGCTGGTGCTTCGCGCGCCTTGCTGCCCCACTTTGACTTCGGCCTCCACTGACTGCTTCTGGTGAGTGTCGGTGCTCTGCAGCCGGCGCCCCTGGTGCCTTGCTGCTTCGCCGTCGGTGTCTACTACCAGACTGGGTTGGTGGAGGTTTTCTTCGACTTCGGCGGCTACTACAAGGCTGTGGTGGGTGGCAGTCCTGTCTTTACCTGCCTAGGCTCGTCGGTAGGCTGAACAACTGTGGGACTGCAGCGCTTACTGCACCCTGCAGCTGGCTCTCCAAGGGCTTTGCTGCAACTACTTTGACTTCGTCGTCTTCACGGAAGTGGTTTGCTTGCAGCCTGGGCTGTCTGGCCCTCTACGACCTCGTTTTCTACTTGCGGTGTTGAGGAAGCACGGTCTAGTGCTGAGCAAACCCCTGGACTTTGCAGCTCTCGAGCTGCAGGTCAGCCTCCTTCGTTTTCCACTTACAGTGCCTCGTGGGCTCGACTTCGTCGGCTTTGCTGGGCTGCTGGCGGCTGGCTTCTGGCTTCGCAGCTGGCAGCTGGTGCTCTGAGCTCGAACAACTTCGTCGTCTGACCGTAGTGTGTAGTTGTAGTTGTACATAGCCTTCTGGTCTGTGCAGAGTGACCAAGTGGCTCCGGGCTCCTGTTGCTTTAGGCATGGCTCGCTTGCACACTTCAGGCATGTATAAACCACTGTTTTCTTGTATAGCTTTTGTCCTTTTACGGCGGGGCTAAACCTAAGGTGGTTTCGCTCTTGAAGTCGTCTAAGCTTCAGCTGGCTTTTAAAAGCTCGCTGCTCTCAGTAGCTTCCCGGCAAGGATCCGGAAGACTCACGACTCCAAACAGACACGTCTTGTGCTTTCGAGTGCTGGGCGCGAGTACTTAACAAGCAAAAGAGTCCCTGCTAAGGAAGGCGATGACCACGGAGTTCCCCTCCACGCTAGTCCTCATGGAGCTCGCTGAGGAACTGTCCGCTAAAAACTGCGAGCTACAGCTGCAGTGG
>CAJNJA010014264.1:0-37914 GCA_905231915.1 Symbiodinium necroappetens | reverse complement strand
GGAGGAGGAGGAGGAGGAACAGAAGGAGGAGAAGAAGAAGTAGTAGTAGTAGTAGCAGCAGCAGTAGCAGTAGCAGTAGCAGTAGCAGTAGCAGTAGCAGTAGCAGTAGCAGTAGCAGTAGCAGTAGAAGTAGGAGTAGGAGTAGGAGTAGGAGTAGGAGTAGGAGTAGTAGTAGTAGTAGTAGTAGTCGTCGTCGTCGTCGTCGCCGTGGTAGTGAGAAGCAGGGATAGGAGCATAGGAGTAGTAGCAGCAGAAGTAGTACTACATGAAGCAGCAGCAGTAGTTGTAGTGGAGCAGCGGAGTAGCGGAGCAGCAGGGTAGGCATTGGAGTAGCAGGAGGAGGAGGAGCAGCAGCAGGAAGAGTAGGAGTAGGAGGAATAAGGAGGAGCAGGAGGACTGGGCGGCGAGGAGGAAGAGGTGGAGGAGGAGGAGTCGCAAACGCAGTCGCGGTCTATGAGTAGGAGTAGTAGTAGTAGTAGTAGTAGTAGTAGTAGTAGTACTAGTACTAGTACTATTACTAGTACTAGTACTAGTACTTGTTCTAGTACTAGTACTAGTACTAGTACTACTACTACTACTTCTTCTTCTTCTTCTACTGCTGCTGCTGCTACTACTACTACTGCCTTTACTTCACCTGCTGCTACTTCAGCTACTGCTACTTCTTCATCTACTGCTACAACTAAAGCGGAGACTGCGCAGGGGAGAACCACACCAGAGCGAAGGAGCCCGCAGTGGACCATAGCTCGGGGACAGGGGCTCAAGTAAACGAAACAGAAGCCGCAATGACAACAGCAACAGCAACAGCAGCAGCAGCAACACAACCACCACCACAGCAACAACGGCAAGACAAAACAACAAACGGAAATACATACAAGCATGCAAGCATCCTGCGTTGGTTGCTGATCATGAACGGATGATCAAATGGCAAGTCGGTCTGCGTGCAGCAAACATATGCTGTCGTGGTTGTGATTGTCTTGACGAAAGGCTAGACATGGAGCAACATTTTTGATGACTCGGGACACATGCGTACTCTTCGAGGCGGTCTGTACAGGTGCCGGCCTGACAAGAGCCTCTGGACACAAAGCGGCACTACTGAATGGGAGATATATGCAAGCTGTATGCACGTGGGCGCAACAGAACATGCCCTCAATTTCTTGGTCCAAGCAGTGATGTGCGATGCCCCTTGCAGACATCCCCAAAACCGTACAGTCTGCGCAGACCAAGAAGCTGAGACTCATGACTATGGACACTTCTCTTCGCAGCTGCATCGATCGAGAGGATGGTGCCTGCTTTCGACACGCTTGGCTCATAGGGAGGAGTACAGTATAAGTTTGGGACGCTGACGGAGCCGCTGGGTTGCAACCCTCAATGCTCACAGGCTTCTTAAAGGGACTGGGTAGAAAGATGATTGAAGATTTCAAGTCCGGAGCTTCGTTCCAAAACTCTATACACCGAGATCCGACACTGCGGAAGAGGGAACTCAATTCTCACGATCTTGGCGGTTTGGATGTTTCTGCCGGATGGGTCGGGCTTCGGGAGCCAGGGTGGTTAGAGTCTTGGGGATTGCCAAGTTTGGCTCGAAGCGGTTCGGAGGGGCTTGCATGTGCTGTGGGTTTGATGGTGTTACGAGAAAGACGGGCGCGGCCCTAGCAGCACCACTTCGATTGGGCATCGAAACATGTGACAACCTATGACATATGATGTGGTATTCTTCGCGACTAGCAGTGGTCACGTAAAAACAAGCTCGGTTTGTGAGATGATCTGGCCCGTGTTGAGATCCTTCTGCTTTTTCGCGGTTGGTGTGGTCGGCCTGTGTTGTCTGCGATACTGTTTCGTGCGCATCATCTAATTTATTCGCATTTCCCCGCACCAGTGGCAAGGTCGCACTTCCAATCCTGGGCAGCTTCATTTCGGTCAAACTTTAGACGGGACTGCAACTCCTGTCTTCCGATACCCAGAGCGTCTTCACCACCTCAGCATAGACATACGTATGTTTGTACATAAGATATACATATCTCTCTCTATATTCTATATATAGATATAGATATAGATATAGATATAGATATAGATGCTCGCCCCCCCAAGCCTTATGTCAGCAGGTTTCCAGCGTCTGGATTTCCTGATTGCCGGCCTTCTGCAGGACGTAGGTTTCCAGATTCCACATTTCCCGATTTGCACGCCCTCCAAATTTCCAGATTCCAGATTTCCGTAATTCTGGAATCTGGAAACCTGGACTCTGTTAACTTTGTGAATCCTCGCAACTCGGGAATCTGGAAACTTAGAGCGTGTAAATCTGGAAATCTGGCATCTCTAGAGACTTGGGGAGCGCAAATTTGGAAATCTGGAATCTGGAATCTTGAGTCATGAGCCTTGTCAATCTGGAAATCTGGAATCTTTAGACACTTGGGGCCCCGGAGCGTGCAAATCTGATAATCGGGAATCTGGAACCGTGAGTCATGAGGCCTGTCAATCTGGAACAAGTTGCCCACCGGAGACCAGATCAAAGTCAAGAGTGGCACTCAAATTATCGACCGCTTTTGGGGATTGCTGCAGTCCCACATTGAACACAGACCGCACCCCCCGTAGCCCCCGGGCTCGCTGAAAAAGATACACAGTTCCCGGGATGTACAGTTACAGTTCGTTCACAACCGAAAAATACAAAAAACAAACGCGATGTGTTTTAATACCACATCAAGTAACGTGCAATAGCTTCCGACAGTTTCGGCTTTCCGAATACATAAAGTGTTATTTTTGGTGGCCGACATTCGGCTGCAGAATTATCGATGTATCGAAACAAGACATGTAGCAGCACGGCTGTATGCATTCGAGGATAAAAGCGATTATATCGATATCTACGATCCTTTCTGTGCTTATGACTAGTGTGCACGTATGTGTAAGTAAGCATGAGATGGTATGAGGCCTGCAAGCGTAGATCTTGGGTGGAGTGGCCCCTATATCTATATATATATATATAAATATGTATATGTATGTGTATATGTATATGTATATGTATATGTATGTGTATGTGTATGTGTATGTGTATGTGTATGTGTACATGTACATGTACATGTACAAGTATATGTACATGTATATGTATATGTACATGTATATGTATATGTATATGTATATGTATATGTATATGTATATGTATATGTATATGTATATGTATGTAGAAACATAAACATGTGTGTGTATGTATGTATGTATGTATGTATGTATGTATGTATGTATGTATGTATGTATGTATGTATGTGTGTATATATATATATGTGTGTGTGTATATGCATACACTGATTGCTCCACTAGATTCAGTGATGGCCTCGGGTTTTGCATCCCATAGTTCATTGAATTTGTTGACCCTGTGCCCAGACTTCCGTCGTTGGCTGGCATGTTCACGACGATCCTGAGATTCCAGCAATTATCTAGCTTGGTTTTGTTTCTGCTGCGGTGATGATCTCACGGGGAAGGGCGAGTCTTAAGATTCTGGGAAAGAGCGGTAATGAACATCGAGCCTGCATAATTGATGAAAACAGTTGTGGGCATCCGCAAAGAAGAATCTCGCTGTTTTCGGGGGTACCTACCGCACATTAATGAAGACGCTGTGTTCGCCAGATTGCGCTTCATGATTTCATGACCATTTTGCGTTGTCATATCCATCCTTAGCCTGAACCAGGAGGAACCAGCAGCAGCAGTTGTCGAAATCGCTTCCGAAGTCCATGTGAATCCCAAGCCTCCAGCCCAAGCTTTCGTCTTCAACTCCGGTTCTGTGCCTCTAAATGGATGGGCCCTCTGTGGCACAAAGATTAACTGATGACTGCTTGTGAAATCAAGATCAATCAGTTTTGTACTCTTTGACTGCTTCGCAACCGTTTTGCCTCGTCTGCAAGGGAGTACGCACCTCTTAGAGGCCTGGGTCAAGACTGATCAGTACTAGACAAAGGCACACTCAGGATCAGATGACATCGAAACATTCAGTTACCCAGGTCTGGCAATCTAATCGTGAAAAATCCAAGTGGCTGTCCGTTTGCCAGTCTCTGTGTGTGCCTGGGTGTGTGCGCATGTGTCTCTGTGTAGGTGGGTGTGTGTATACACATATATATATATAATGCGCCTGCATGTCGGCCGGCCGGCCGGCCGGCCGGTCTGTCTCTCTGTCTGTCTATTTGTCTGTCTGTCTGTTTGCCTGCCTGCCTGCGCCTGCCTGTGTGTGCGGGTGTGGGTGCGAGCGCCCTTGATCTACGACGGAATCTACGACGGACATGCACATGAACCGACCAAGAGTCGGTGGCGACGGTGGAACGATCACGAACAAAACACAGCGCTAAGCCTACGAAGACAACTACACACACACACACAGAAGCGCAAATAAGAAAGTAGCAAAGGTATACTCAAGAACACGGAGACACGTACGTACTTGACCACCTGGTTCCCTAGCCTTTTGTATGCATGTATGTATATGTACATGCATATGCATTTGTATATGTACATGTACATGTACATGTGCACACACACACATGCCTATGTATGCATATATATATATGTATATGTCGATGCACTGGGTAAGTCGTAGTGGCAAAACAAGAAAGGAGCTTGTGGACTTCCGCTTTTTCCTACCCTGCATTGAAACGATATGGTGCCGGTGCCGTTCTCCGCGTGTTCGGGCAAGTTGTACTTTCGTTGCCAGTGGAATGATGTGTGGCAAGAGGTTCAACGTTCCTGACTTGCCGGTGTTCGCACGAATCAGACTTTCACTGTGGGCTCTTTGCAACGTCAACACCTTAACCTTTATTCTCGGAGCAATCTTCTGAACGCTCCTCCGGCATCCGACGCGCAAGCACAGCTGATCTGTCCCAGACCTATGGAGCTTTGCCTGTGCAGGAGGCTCAAGCTAGAGAGAGACACAACAACATAAATCATCCTTTGAGCAGCGAGTTGGAGGCTGATGGCCAGGCATTCGCAAACTAAATCTGCGTTCGGGCAACCAACACTTCAGCGCACAGGAGGATGCAGCTCTTACCGTTCGAGCTCGTGCCTCCTGCAGCTTCTTCCCCGGTGGAGAGCAAAAAGAAAAGGACAACAAGGTCCTGGATCAAATGCTGAAAGCAAGTGACACCAATTTTCGTCTTTATACTCCAATGGTGCTCCAGCATGGCCGTTTTTGTTTTTAAAGACTAAAGGCACCAAGAAGTCTCAAGCAAAGCATAGTCTGGCATGAAGAAAGGCATCCGTAGTGGTGGCTGGTACGAAGCTGGGACGCAATGGATGGCGTGACACCACTTAAACTCATAGTATGAATTGCAAGGGAGGACCTGTCAATGACAAGCTAACGACATATGTAGGTGCCTAGGTGCGGCGATATTGCCAGCGATTATTAGTTGGAGAGTTGCTGAACAGCACACGAAACAGGGTGCTGAAATAATCCGAACCAACTGAAACTGTACCGCACCTGCGTTTGTGTTGAATCGTGCCGATCCAGCACTCATTTTCAAGCATTTGCGCTGTGTGTGAATGTCGATATTGCTTTGAACAGCGTGCGTTTTCTCAAGGATCAAAGGTTGCGTGGATGGCTCATGGAGATAGTTTTTCGCGATGCTCGAAGTGTTGCCAGTGCTGGGTTCAGCATCACACATATACACACAAACAGACATGTGGTGCGTCTACTGTATGCATCCTGTAAACCACGATTCGGTCTAAACAAAAACTACAAGTACGTAGAACAAGAACCGAAGCAACCTCAGGTCCAATCCTCGGTGTTCGAGGCAGCCGGCCCTCTCTGAACCGCCAAGTTGTCGCTGGGCGCTATGCCTCTCCAGTGACAAGAACTACATGGAGGTGCAATTTTGTCTTCTTTGCCGGATCAGTTGGATATCGCCAGCTCAAAGAGGTGAACAAGCATGCAAGCAAAAAGCTGGAAAGAGGTATAAGTATCTGATGCACAAGGTAAAGAAGACGTGCAAGGGCTATTCGACTTATCTTTCCCCATTTCTTGCTTCTGCTGCCCGGCTTGCTCTTGCGTCTCGACAGACCTCTCCTGTCACACTGCAGATTGAATTTTCGGATTCAGCAGTCAAAAAAACAGCGCAATGTTGACACTGTACACAACAAGGTTATGAGAACGCAGGGGCGCAGCGTGGCATTCCTCATCGGATCAGCGTGTGCACGAGCCCTCTTTGACGCAACGTCTACAACTGCATTTGTTCAGCCGTCAGCCTGGGCTGCCAAAACCATTCCGTGAACTCAACTTCCACATCAGCTGCTGAGCTAATGAATGTGATTTGCAGTCGATCCCTGAGGGAAGCTACGACACTCACGGCTGTATTTTCGGTGGTTGTCAGGGTTGAGTCCGATTTTGAGTCCAACCTGAGCCCTGAACTTCCGAATAGGCCTCGGAGCTGAGTTGGAGCAGATCCTTTTGGCTGTGCTTCACCGGAACTCTTGAGCAATTGGCCTTGGCAGCTCATGGATTTGTGGGCTAATTATGACACCATTTTGTGGTGCTGGACCTGGTTGTAGTTGCACGTCCCTCACACTGAGAAGTTTTGCATAATCTCTAGACTCGCAGCTATTTCACAGTGCAGTGCCTCAAGAACCCTAAAACACGGGAAATCTTGCACACTGACACCTTTACACTCTGAGCCTCCCAACTCCAAAGTCGGAACCTGGAACCTTTACCCGGGCCCGAGCCTGCGCCGAGAGATAATCTGGGCAGCACTTTCGAAAGCCATGCTCGTGTACAACCGGCGATTCGGCTCCCGCCACGCGACATCCACCAATGTTCTGCGCGCCTTTGACCTGTCTCTTCGGGTCAGACCCCTCGAATGAAGGCATAGTTCCTTAAGTAACTTAAACCATCTCTGCGACGACTTGCTCCATTTCGGTGGGCCTTTTGGGACCTTCGAGGCCGGAAGACCTGAGGTTTTGGGGTTCAAGCTCGCGGCACGCCGAGAGACCTTGACCTTCAAGCCCTTCCACTGTTTTCAGTCTACATGAATCGTGTCAAGATTGGGCGGTGCAATGTACGGCACACTTTAGGACCTTAACTGAAACACGTAACAGGAAGGCTTCTGAGATCTTCTGAGTCGCCCAAACGTAACGGCCCGATGAGATGATTGTTGACACAACGCAAGTGAAATGCGTCTCGGCGTTCGTGTCACCGGGGCCCGATGTGCAGGAATCTGCCAAATTGGCTTGAATGACGTGTGGGCGGACAGCGAAAAAGTCCGTGTTGATTTGGCCGACGCAGTCTACAAAGATGGCATCGACAGACGAATTCCCCATCGTCTCCAGCAGCCAGTTGTCATCCATGATTAGAACGTCCGGATTGAGCCTCACCACCCAATCATATCGGTCGAACCATTTCTCTTGCTGCCCTTTGGACCCAAACGCATCAATCGTGGCTTGAATGGCGCCCTCCTCATACTTTGCTTGCTTGTAGTGCTTGATGGTGAGGTTGCCGAAACCAAGTTTCTCCAGATCCTTGCTGCCGATATTCCCACTTGTATACAGTATGAGGTCCGCATTTCGGACTAGGGTGAGCTGCTGTCGTGCAGTTTCCCAGCAAGGCATGAACTGCTGGTGAAGTGTACCTCTGCAAGCTTAACAGTAAGGACTGTCGTAGGCCGTCACGCATTCATCGAAGTAAGAATGAAACTGACCTTTAAGCTTTAAGCACTTCAGGTTGCTCCAATGCGTAGTCATGAAGATTCCAACTCGCAGTGGTGCCTTGGCAGGTTCTGCATGCTGCTCTGCCGAAATGTCGGGTTGCGGTCATCTACAGCCCTCCTACACACGTGCAGCGGTTATCTAGTTTGTGAAAGCGGATTTGCAATTCTCCGAGAAGCCGTCGTCTTGAGTTGCAGGGCGCACTGATCATCCAGTTCTTGGAGGGTCGCAGCAATCTTAGCTGCACCTCTGGTGGCATTCTGAGTTCGGAATTCAAGGCTCTCGTGTTAAGGATCTCCAAGCAAAACGGTAATCTCCGACACTGGCTTTGAGGAAGGCTTCTGCATTCTCAAGAGATGCCACAATGGACCTGTTCCTGCGAAAGTGCTCAATCAACAGAACTGCTAAATCCCCTATTCTCATTGGCTTCACCCTTACATGCCTAGATAGCAACCGAAAGCCAGTGCCATAAAGACTGGGTCTCACAGCCTGAACTCCAAACTCTCTAAGGCTCCAGGCTAAACTAACCCTGAAGTCAATAAACTGAATACACCCTGCCTCCAACAGCCACTGAAGTGACCACAATTGCACAGATGAAGCCACTTGCGCGGCTCGCTGGAGGCATCGTAGACATGCATTGAGGTTCAGTGTCGGAGCATTAGCATGAGCCGGCTCTAATTGATCTCTGAGGGCAGAGGGCCAAGCAAAATACAGCAGCACAGAGTGTCAGGAGAAGATGACAAAAGGCGTGGTGTTTCAGAAAATGCACGAGAATCATTAAAAGGCCTCTGCCAGTCGTCGAAATTCTTCGAGGGCGCGGGACCAGTGGCCTGACAACGCTCCGCAGTTTTCTTCTCTCCGCACGGTATGTGTACACGCAAGCCAGGACTCTTTCGTTCCCACGTTAGCCATCCGTGGATGCTGATCTCTCTCTTTTCTTTCGCCAGGGCTATGGTGTAGGGGAAGACCAAATCATTCTGCCTCTCTCTCTTTCTTTCTTTCGCATCCGAAACCTTACGATTGCAAGATCTCGTGTGTACCAGAACGTATGTGTGAGTTGATTGCAAGAACTGCTGCCAACAGGGCCCACAGGTACGTAGGACTGAACGCAGGTTGCAGCAAGGCAGGAATGTAGGACTGCAGAGTGTGCCCAAGGAAGGGTCTAGAATACATCCAGGACACAAGTGAAGATGCTAAGACAGAACCCCCAAATACTCAACCCTATTTCAGGGTGAAAATCCCTTGTTTTGTTGCTGTGGGGGGAAGGGGAGGTTTATCATCGGGAGAAGAGACTTTTTGAGTCTAATCTGCTCCTGCGACTCCAGGTGCAGGATAGTTCGACTTGGACCCACCAATGCAACGACATCGCCGACCTGTCTTGCAAAGCCCTCGTGCACATAATTACATGTGGAAATGGTGCCTGTCCACAGCCCATGGCCTGCACTTCCTCTGCCAACGTTGGTTCTTGGTTTGACAAGGTCGGATACATCCAAAAGCTGCCGATCCAATTCAAGCACATGTCCGCACATGGTGCCGGCGCTTCTGCGAAGCATCGTGGGCACGAGGTTTCATGATGAGAGCAGCACTGCAGGGCACGGGAGCACCGACAAGGCGCAGAACCAACCTGCAAATTGCACAAGCATCTGGAAGGCCAAGGGTTCCATAGATTTGATGTGAACCAGGCTCCGTCTCCATGCTGGGGACCCGACCACCAGATCACACAAGCCAACATAAACAAGTGCCCTTCGTCATCTACCTTCGTCCACTGCTAGTGCGAACACGCACGTTTACATTTCCGAAGCTAGCTAGTCTGCACACAAGGGGATTGCATGCACCCGCTTCTGTACAAACATGCTGCTAAAGTGATCCACTTGAGCAATCACCCCTATAATGATGGTAGCTGTGAGTATGTGGTTGTTCATGGCCGTGTCTTGCAATGTAGACATGGGCTGAATCGTCCACGTCACCTATCGTGCTTTCACGTTGTGCCCAAAGGCTAGAGCCAGACAGTCGCGCTGCAGGCCCAACATGAAGTATGCGCGTTGAATTTCTGAGGCTTGCCGCTGAGATTGCAAGGCAACACCTGAGATTTTCTTCATATCAGGAGTATGACCACAATCCAGCCGCAGCTTAAAGATCTGTCCGGATCCCACACCTTGTGGTTGTAGGCTTGCTGCCGCTTGTTTATGTCATGGGTCAGTGTGCAGAGCCAAATGCAAGCAAAAGACATCCTACACAGCTCACAACGATGAGCCTCTACATATCGCACCTTGCGCACGGCCTTTTCGGACGCACGGCCTTTTCGGAACGAAACAATACCTGATCTCACAGTTGAAACCTCCCTCACCCGCGCCACTCGTTTCCCGAGGCGGCAAACTTCTACTGTTCGCCTGCATGCCACTTCGTGGATGCATCGCCAAAACTATGTAGCGTGCCTTGGACGAGACAGACCACTGCCGCTGCACGACTCGGTCGTGCACACTTTTCGTGAAAGGCTTGAAAAAGGTCAAGAGTCAATTGGTGGCAAAGCGATGCAAGAAAACCCCACCTTCTGGCAATTCTACTGCCGCAGAGGACAGAGAACATTCAGCAGCTCAAAGGATAGCTCTGCCAGAGGTTCGGATTGAAAGACTGCCTCGATGTCGGCTCAGGACATAGGCCCCGGAGGTAACCCGGGCCGAGCAGGAGCTCCAAGCAACAAATTATGTAGACATTCATGATCCAAATCATACTCAAGGTCACCGGCCATGACCTGAACACAGCGCTAGACAAAATGCTCTGATGCTGGTTCATGAGATGCCTTGACTGGTATATACATCCTGGTTCCACCACTTCCCTCCTCTCCCTCCCAGACCGTGTTTTCGAGCCAGTGTTTGAAAGTTTGTCCCCCTGTTATCCTGATCTGGCAGTGCATGGGGCGCCAGCAGCTTCCTACGGGACTCCAAAGATTCAAGTACCCAGATTTCCTGATCCACGTCCAGGCCCTGACAGACATAGCCAAACATACACTAGGGTCACGGAGTGACATCGTGCTTCAGTCACTTGGGGCCCGAGCCAACTTCTCAGATGCCAGAGGCGAAGTGCAGTGTGAACCTTGAGATCCTGGCCCCACCATCTCCGAACCTTGCCGGACACACCCGTCTCCACTCCACCCACACTCACTGCACTGCTGATCGAGACTCGTCGCCCCCGAACAGGGGTATGAGAGCCCGTGCTGAGTTCACTCGCGATGGGGCTCACCTCGACTTCAGTGGTGGACTTGGGGGATGCATCGCACATGCCGATTGAGCTGGGGAGTCCGCCACCAACGGTGGTAGGGCTGCTTGTTATTGCAGTGGCTGGGACGGTGCTCTGGTATGGTGAATACTTGTCAAGCGATGCGAAATACTCAGCAGCTGCCATGGGTAGCGGCGCGAACGGTAAGACTTCCCAGTGGTGAAAGCAGTCCTCGAGCATTTCAAAAACCAGAATCACCACAACTGCTATCACAGTGTTGGTGGATCGGTAGAACCCATGGCCTGTCACCAGTTGAACCAAACCCAGAACCACTGGAGCACTCATCCGGGGATACCCGCAGCTGATCTTTGCAACATCATGAAGTCGACTGATGGCAGTCGGCGCGGTGCAACCAAGCACAGCTTGAGGTCGTAGTCCGAAACGCGTGATCGTTTTGGTCACCAGGAATCTGCTCCAACCTTGCCGGTTCATCACGTTCCTAAGTTTTGCGAAGCTTCGGTTGGGGAGGGGGCGGCGTTGGAACCTCTTTCCTGGCAGGCTGCAAGACCAGCGACAGCAGACCCGTGAAGATCCAGAAGTAGCTGCTGCCGTCATAGACTGTCGAAGCCAGCACCGACACCAACCTGCACAAGTCTCTGCAGGATCTCGGCAACAGGATGTCACAAAGGTCGCATGCACGACTCTGGTTCATGGCCGGCTGCGCTTGGATCTTTGGAATAGGCAAGTTGGCAGTATACAAAATCCCGAGTCAATGTTACAGGACCCATGGAACTGCGCGCACAGCCCTCCTTGAGCTTGTCGCGATAAATCATTGTAGCACTTCCTGACTCCCTCTGGTCACTTTGACTCTACTTCGTCATTCCTACAGTGTAGGCATTACCGCACGCACGCTGGTGGTGAGAACTCAACAGCCCAGCAGCTGCTGACGTCCCCTGGACTTCCGGCCTCTCTATGCCACTCTAATCATTTAATCTGCATCTGAACAGAATGTCGATTCAAGGAGGCCACAAAAGCCTGTGACGAGCCTGCAGGTCTCCGTGAACGCATGGATCGCGACAGGAACCACGGGTAAGGTGCTCTTTGCCTGATCGCCCCAGACCGGGTTGTCCTGCCAGTGTTCTTACAACATGACCACGTCATGTGTGCAGACATGCGGCATGTGCATCACTTGGTTGTTGGAAGTATTCTGGGAGAGTACACAGTGCTTTCTGAGCTCGGCTCCGATGCACGAAGTTTGAAGACGCGGTGATTGTACAGTGCAGTGGCAGATGCAATCGTTCCAAGCTCCAGGGTCGCCGTCGACAGCGGCAGGAAGAAAGCACTTGCAACCTTAGATACCTGGTCGATCTGAACGTGCAGAACGGCGATCCCGTAGAGCACAACCCAGGCACCAAATGTCAAGCACAACCACGGGATCTCCCATGCGAGCTGATAGAACGCACCTCACCACAAAAAACAGGGATGCGGAAGCTGTCTTTTCGGCTCTGCAGCTGCATATGCAGCACGGTATTCTGGCATGATTTTGTGGCTTGCATGACCTGGTCCATACGCGTCCCTTCAAGGCACCTCGCAAACCGCGCTGCCAAACACAGGTGCCCACGTTGGCCCCGGAGAGGAGAATCGTTGAGACGACGCAGTAACTGAAAGTGGAGAAAGTTCCAGGTGCCTCATCTGGAACAGACAAGCAGCCCAGCAATCTTTCGAATCCGGGTCAGGATTTGCAGGCTCTTTGATTGAATTTACTTGTAGTTACAATTCGGGCCATGGCGCCAAGAAGATGGCGAAACACGGCAGGACAGTCGAAATGACACCTGTACAAAGTGACAACGTGGCGTAGCTGTCGGAAGCAAAGACCAACGTCAGTTGCGGGACAAAACTACTCATTGCCGCTGACTTGGTGGCACTGTGTACGGCATCAAATGACAAGACTGCATTGAATTGATCCGAAAAGTTGTATGTCCGTCTCGACTTTTCTAAGCTCTGCTACAAATGCATGCCGAGTTCTGGACAAGACTGGACCCTTCGGAAGTTCATGCTGCAAGCTGAAACAAAAGACTGAAAAAATAACAAACAAGTACATAAACACATTCATACATGCATACATACATACAGACATGCACACATAAATACATACGTACATAAATACATGCATGCAAGCGTACCTGCAGTGAACACGCACACACGCACACATGCATACATGCATGCATGCATGCATGCAGGCATGCCTGCCTGCCTGCCTGCTTGCGTGCGTGTGTTTGTGTGTGTGTGTGTTGGCCCCAGTGCAGTGTTGGCTGTAAACATGTGTATGTGTGTATAAATATACACACACATATTATATATATATATATATACATGCACAGAAATAAATATACATCTAAATAAATAAATATATATATATATACACACTAATACATACGTACATACATACATACATGCATGTGTGTTTGTGCAGGAGTAGTAGTTGTGGTGGTGGTAGTAGTAGTAGTAGTAGCTGTAATAGTAGTAGTATCGCTACGGCAGGTATAAAAAAAGGCCTTTCTTTCGTCCAGCAACTTGAATACGGAACAGACGTCCAAGCTCGAAAGGAGTTCCACACCCAAGCGAACACATCGCCTAAAATCGTCAATAGCCCGAGGACTTGCCATCCAAGCCGTCCCTCACACACGTCTGCAGCATGTTCTTGAGTTTGATTTCTATGACAGGCGGGTGATCGGTGCGAAGCTCTGCACCTTAACAGGAATTTCGTACAACTTACAAATACAAACGCACGGAATCGGTCCGAAAGAAGTCTCTTCGCTCCTCTCGACATTGCCTGTTATCCTAGATCTCATCCAGGCGCTTTGTTGCGACGATTAACGCCAGTCGTGCGGTCCGCCTAAGGGGCTAGTCAGGCCCATTGCCCGCCCGCTTCTTGCGGACCTTTTTGGGAGGGAGTGAAAGTTTAGGATGATTTATCAGCCCAAACGACGGGAGTGATACTATTGGCATGTGATGTTGGCCGAGTGACATCTTGCGGTCTCCCTCGATTTGTTTCTCTCGTTCCCTCACTTCCTCTTGAGGATGACATTGTTGGCGGGCTTGTTGTAGACAGGATGGATGCAGGCAGGCTCGCGAAGGATGTGCAGCACCCTGGCGGCCACAGAGCGATCACTGACGGCATTGAGATGCAGAAGTTTGTTCTGGCGAACAAGGTTGTTGTGTTTCTTGACGTACAAGAGGACGCAAAAGATGTGTATTTGTGTGCACCTTCGCGACGGTATTGTTCTCGACGACTGGGACGACACGACCGGTACACCAACCCAACTTGACAGAACACCGGGACACCGGCTAAGCAGACTTTTGGGTGCTTGCCCCATAATCGAGGTCGACGCTTCCCCCGACTAGGTAAGTGATGGACCGCAAACCTGGTGGCATTGTTAGGGAAACGACAGTACCCCGAAACCCTAAACCCTAAACCCATGGTTTCTCCAAAAAATGGCTTTCCTAGGGAAAAGTTTGTTTCTGATTGGAAGAGTACAGTGTTGCCGTTAACTGCGTGCTCACGTCGAACCTGACCGAGGTGCCTGGCGGTTGGTTTTTGAATGGAAGAGTCGTGTTGCGGTTGAGTGCGTGCTCCCGTCGAACCTGAACGAGTTAACGGGCGCTTTCTCTTGAAATGTGAGTTTGGTTTTTGCAGTCTTTGAGAGACGCGGAATCCGGACCTGCCGGAAAAGCTGGTTTAACACGGTATCTACGATACAAAACGAGGGTCGGTGGTCCGTGGGGGGTTACCATAAATATATATATATATGTATTTATTTATGTATCTATTTGTTTATTTATTTACATTTATATTTATATATGAAAAATGTATATGCATATGTAGTAAAGCCAGCATATACATATGTCATATTATTGGTACGTAGACATACAATGACATAACAATTCTACGACATGGAAGTCCCAGAAGTCTTCACTCCACCTCCTCAGGCCGAGCTTGGGCCAGGAAAGACCCCCCCGCAAACCCAGACCCAGACCGGAGAGTTTCAAGACACGAGCCTGCAGCGACGCTTTCACGCGCGGTGCCGCTCATGCAGCCGAGGCCAGTGCACCAAGCTTCAAGAAGCAGGCGCAAACAGCCACCGTACACCATCAGATGATTGAGTGGCCGCCACCACGCCTCAGGACATGGCAAATTATTCAGCAAGCAACTTACCAGCAGCTGTCCTCAAATGGCACGAGAGACACACTTATTCCTGAGCTGGCAGTGTGGGCTACAACTTCCAGCCCATGTGCGGTGCCACGGTCTTCTGCATCATGTTCAAGCAAAACCATACCCAGAAGCAGCGGGAAGGACATGAAGCCAACGATGATCACCGATGCTAGAGCCCGGAATGGAGCCATGATGCCTTGGGTAAACGGGCAGGTGCACCAACTTCCACAGCACTTGCACCGAGGCAGCCAGGGTACCAAAGGATCGCTTCTCATAGGAGACAGGGCTCAAGCTATGTCGGCTCTCCGCATGTGGGTCCACCATCACCTCCCCCAGCATCTGGAACTGATCTCCAGCCTCTCAGACATTGCCAACTGCCGTCGGGCGCTTGATTTCGCATCAGACAAGACAGTAGTAGCCAGGGCCCAGAGTCTACAGCGAGAGATTTCAAGGATGCACGTCAAGCAAGCCAAGAGATGCTAAGAGGAATCGACGAGGAGCCGACGGAACCGATGCACTCTCGCCGACATTGGTATTGTTCGATGGCACGCCAATGTTTCTTGCCTTCTAGGTTTCGTGACCTGCTCTATCCAGCGCTTGCCTAGTGCTCGCCGGAATCCCTACCCCGTGTCTGAGTGTGCTTGGCTTAGTGCGTGGCTCATTCGTGGCTACGGGCACTAAGATAGGTCAAAGGTCGGAATTTCAGACTGCCACCTTGCTGCAGATGACGATGCCGTTGCTGCAGATCTTGAGGGTCTCCTCCTCTGTCAATGTGTGGATGCTCGGCCCGATCTGATACCAATGATGCGTGTGGCTTGCTAAGGGGGGATTCCACTCCAGTGCTTCGCCAATGAAATCAGCAGACAGGTTGGAATCGTCTGTGATGTAGACCTGCATCAGACGACCGCCATTCTGGATCTGCATCTCGCCAATTACGGCCATGGCGTTGCTGTCCCTTCGGCCGATCAGGATCAAGAGGCCGTTGCCATCTGCATCCTGCTTGTCCACTGCTGCCCACTACTGGCAAGAGTGTGAAGATATCGGAAGTATGTTTTACCATCCAGCACCGATCGGATGATATCGACGGGTGGTGGTGGTGCTGCTGCTGCTACTGCTACTGCCACTGCTGCTGGCCGTTGTGGCCATTCTTCCTGATCCTAGACCAGGAATTCCTGCAATTGATGCCACTTTGCTTCAAAACTTTGCGGCTTGGCCATAAAAATGTGGAACAGCTTCACAAGAGTGCGATGTAAAAACGCTGCATCACGTCTCTTTCCAGTTTGTACAGATGCCAATACTCCCTCTTCCGTCCCCACCCAGAACCGTACCGCCTAGTACCGCATGTTCCTGGGCCTTTTTGACCGACAGCCGCCGTGGGTCCCTACATTCGGGGAAAGGCTCTAATTCAAAGCCCTTCCACGGCTGGCTGCCACAGTCGCGCTCACGAGTGTTCCATACTACAATGATAGGCAACCACACAAACAACGAAACAACAAATTGAGGCTACTGATCGGGAGTCATCTGCACAACGTTCTGCAGATCTACAGCCCAGTTCTGCATTCCCTTTAGTAGGTTGGGGCAGCCGACGCCGCTTTGCATTGAATTTCTGCTGGGTTGGTCAAAGCTAGAGCAGTGTAATGGAAGGGCTCTGTGAACGAACGCACAGGCTCAAAACACAGCCAAGTGCGCTTGCAGACAACCCCGCTGAAGATCCTGCCAGTCCCTTTCTAGGCCACGAAGTCGCTGGACCCTGCAAGATTGCGTTGCAGACATTGCCAGGCTAGGCGGGATGTCTCCTTGCTTGTCCAACCCAGACTCCTGAACCAGTGACGGCCCGTGAGATCATCACACGGAGCCTCCAACGCTTGCCCAACTTCGGCTTTCAGTCTTCCCTGACCGACACACCTCTGGACATTTGGCTTGGCTGCCCTACTTGATAGAAATGCTGCGTGATTTAGGATGCACGGTGTGGCCGATGCGAGCCTTCCTCCAACGGCCCGGGCAAGCATTGTGCCCAGGCCTACATCTTGACAGGATGCACCCTGAAGGTTTGGCGCCACTGAAAACTGTGCTGAACAATTTGACGAGCACTGTGCTTAGACTATCGGAAGTATCGACTGCTTATGTGTGTTGGCAGTTCCACCTGCAACGACGACATGCAGGCAGAGTTCTTGAATGCAAACATCCGCAAATCCAAATCCAGGGCCATCAGCAAGCAACACCTGAATGGCATCTGGGTGATCGACGGAAATCTCCAAGCTTCCTCGGTTCTTGCAGACTCTCTCCGCGTGCGTCCTCATGCAGCCGAGAATGCGCAACCAAGATTCACAAAGGCGTGCTCGTTCCCAAGAAAAGTTCGCGCGGAACTTCTCAAGACTCATGATGCATCACATACGAGGGTTCGTATTACCATCAAAGGAGTGGGGAAGCTCTTCGAAAGGCAAAAGGAAAGCAGGTAAGAAGCATCGGCCAAACGACAATAAACGCCACTCGACAAGAACGGAAACTCTCAAGCAAAGCCGTCGGACAAACATCTTCTGCACACTGATGTCCGTACAGGCTGCTTTTCCTACGATGATGTTTCTCCATGTTCAAGCTTCTTGTAAATTTGCTCGCCTGCCTTGCACACGGTATCACACGGTCTATGTCCCGAATTCAGGTAGGTCATGTTGCCTTTAGCGAACTTTAGCGTTGAGGTGACCCAACGTCTTAGGGTTACCTTTGACTGACACTGGCGCCTCACTGATCGAATCCTGCACATCATTCCTCTTGAAACCTTGGCCCCTCGACAGTGTCTTAAAGGCTGCCTGACGACCGAAAATCGAGGACCCAAAATTGTTCCAAGTTACCCTGGGGCCATTGCCTCATCTTGTTGGGGCTGGCACAACCACCTTTCCCGAGTCCTGCGCCAAAACAGCTCGCGGCCACATGTAGCGTGTGAGAAACGATCTGGCGAATGTACGATTCGACATGAACCGATGCTGTCTACCGGACCAAATATGTACTCCGACCGATCAACGACCTGCACTCCAGTTTAGAACAGAACTACCCTGCCTGGGAAGAAGGTGTGGTGACGAAGAGAGTGCTCGGCCCGAGGTTTTGCGATTTACATGCAGTGTCAGAGTGTGCAGAGGGAAGAGATCTGTGCAAGTAGCTTGCTGCAGGTGCTGCGGTTTGAGTTCCCCGGATCCTACGTGCAACAAAACCTCGGGCGGGGCAGGGCAAAGTCCGAGCTGCTTCGGCCAAGCAGCACGAAAACGAGCATACCGTATATCGAAAGCTTGCGCAAGCCATCTCTCATTGTTTTAGCTTTCCAGGTTTGTTACATGATTGGCACCTAAACTAGCCGCGGAATCGTGTGCAGCATGGTCCTGGTCGACCAGCGCGCCGGAGGGCTGTCAGGGCATGGTAACGTGTGCAAGAGAAAGCAAGAAGTATCTCTCAAAAGATGCCATCAAGTGCTGCTGTTTCAACTTGGAAAGCTGCTCCGCAACTTGCGACTCACAAGGGTTCGCAAACTCATGAGTCTGATGGTTCGGTGACACAGCTGCTATGCTCTTAGACACTGGAAGTATGCCCGAAGAAACAAGAATGCATTGCGAGGGGGGGCCGCGCCATACATTCATGTGGCCAGGTTCAATCTGATTAAACGAATTCCCCCAGTTGGTTTGCGCAAGCCACACCCGAGGTACGGGGCAGATGCATTAGTAATAGTAGCAATACCCGACGATGGGCACGGCATCCGGCTCAACGGCCAGACTTTAAACCCCTGTGAAACACATTTCCGAACCCGGCAAGATGTAGTGTCGGATGGTACACACCCCCCTTCATTCGGCTGCCCACCAAGAAAAAACATGATCCTACTTTTCTCAACATCCTTCTGGAACTTGGAAGCTCGTCACTGACAGTGTTGACCTCCCCACCATTGCAGCCGGGGCACTGCACGCACGAGAACTCCAGACCCCTGGCAAGGGAACAAACTCACCAAGTGCATAATGTTTTGGTGGTTCCGTGTGATAATTATAGTATACCCCAACACCCTATTAAGGCCCCTATATGCCGCTCCCTCGCTGCAGAAGGCAGATGCCCTGTACCGCACCCCGGACATCGAGGTCCCCACCACGCGACCAGCGGATCCCTCCTGCGACTTGGTTGGGAATTTGGATTGTCAAGTGTACCCGAAGAAAAAGAAAAAAATGCAAAAGGATAGAGACACAAACAGAGCAAGGGAGATCTAGCTTGCATTTGTGAACAATTTGAGCATGTCGGCATCTGCACAGCTATGCGTGGATGCAGACTTACAATTATAAAGCATACATACAAAAAAAAACTGAACCGAGAGTAGTAGTCGTAGGCCGGGCTGGATAGATTGATGCACTTCTGGTTCATTTCGGAGTGCGGGGGCCTTACCCAGCTTGAAACAGCCACAAGCCTCAGGTTCAGTGCCCCGTGCCACCATACAGCTCCCTTTGACCCAAAGAAAGAATCAGTTTTTCTTGAAACTACAAACGGCATGGGGCTCTACGAGCTCAAGTGCGCCATCAGCACCGAAAAAGACGCACAAAAAGGCATCAACGCCAGAGCCGCCGTTCCACAAGCGCATTAACAGGACGTTTTTGAACCCAGGTTCGGATGCTGCACGAACCCGAACGACTGTGGAAAGATTGCAGGGTCTTTCACGCTACACCGACAACTCTGCTTTCCTTAGATGCGTAATACATTCCCACACTCCACCGAAGCTGCAGGCCCTCTTCTGCAGGAGAGGGCACCCCTGCCCCTGCCTGAATCGAAGCGAGCTGAAAACCAGCACTCCTGGAACTACATAAGGCTTAAGGCTTAAGGGCCTTAAACAAACCACAAACCTCCCCCGACGTTACATATCGCCGAGGTAATGCTACTTCGTATTTGAAGGCCCGGGCCTTTCTGAGCGTAGGCTGCATCGGCGTGACCTCGCCCGTCCTGATCAGCGACCAAAACTCAAAAGCAAGTAGCGGCCAGAACAGAGGGCGCTACATCAGGTTCGCATGGCATTTGTGCGAAATTATCGTACATAAGTTCTAGCGTCTTAGAACACAGAGTAGCTCAGCACAGTCCTCTCCGATTTCACAATAGCACGCGATAATGGCCCTATGACAATAATAATTCGATCTTCCCTTACGAGTACGTTGCCCGCTTTGTGCTATAGTAGCTCATGACAGCTGGCTGAGTTTGCACTGTGATTGAAGCCTTCTTAACGACATATTCAAACAATACGACTTCAAGACTACGACTACTAGACACGGACGGCTTGTTAAACGCCAAGCCCTGCAAGGTGCACACGGGGTGCTGCAAGCTGTCCTTGATGGCGTCCTGGTTGGGCTTGTAGGATGGACTTCATCATAGCCTGTTGTGCAGCTTTTGATATGCTGAAATGGAGCCATCGACTGCCGTGCTCAAATGGAAAGGTACGCGAAACAGAGCTGGTCTGTTCTCACACCTCGGGGAGATCTCTCTCACGTTCGAAACCGTCTCCTGTAGAGGTGACGGCCCGCATGGCTCAGTGTAACCAGAATAACCAGACATGCTCAATGCCTATGTTGAACACGCGGTGTCGCAGCTTCAACGCGAAGTTCAACACAAGGCACCCCCTTCTCCCTCCCCTGTCAAATCCAAAACGTCGCGAGCGTTGCCGATGGGTCGCGTGCCACCCTGCGCCTGGCACAGGTCAGCTGTGCGAGATTTCCACTTTACATCTTTGGCGGCTAGGCGATAGGGGTCTGCCTAAGTCTTTGGAAGGGTAGCTGGAAACCCGCAGAGCGAAGTAGCGTGGATCTACCTCTCTAATATTACCTCGTCGGTTTTTGTTGCCCATCCTAACTCGTGAGTGTGAACAATGCCGGTTCAACTGCTCGCTGCATCCATGGTCCAAACCTTTCGAAGCCAACCCTAATCCAGAGTGCGAGGGTCAGAGAGTCCAGGGTTGTGGGTCTTCATGCAAGCATCACTTGAACATCCCGCGTCTCACCATACATGAGATTCGTCCATCACTCTCAAAGTAGGCACGGCACACTCCCTTTAAGCGCCCGATATGCAAAGGACTGCCGGTAACTCGTGAACGAAGTAGGTGATCAAACGACGTAACTACTCGGAGTTGGATTGAAGGTTCGAGCTTGCAGCTCGAAGAACCTCGCATTCCTTCACGAACATCTCAGCGAGGTTGCGAGAATGACGTTTCACGCAAAGACACTGCCCGTAGAGCTAACAGCAGCACAAAGCCTAAACAGCATCAAGGATGGAGCGGGCATCGGATCGCCATGCCGGTTGGCCCCAACTAGTTAACACAACTTGTTTCACACATTAGTGAGCTTGCACGAAACATGTGACCCTGCCTTGTTTGGAGTCCGCTTGTCTTCGTTGGCGCAGCAGAACCTTGTTCAAAGCGGCTTTCAGCAAGTTACTGGTCCACCCAGTGCTGATATGCGGCGATCAGTGGCTTTCTCCAAAAAGAGCGCCAACCAGGTTTCTAGCTTTCCAGTTACGCTCAACATGTAAGGACAAGCTCCATGTGTCAATATGATGACATAAAAGACTGGTGCTTCTCCAGCTTCGGGGCATCAGCCACAGCCGACGCCAGGACAAGCCTTGCAACCCCACAAGCAAGATCGAGGACAAAGCCAGGCCAGCAGCGATCTGAACCTGAATCTTCAGGCCTGGTGGTGCTGGCTCCACTTCCGGTTCAGCCACATTGCCACCCGCTTCGCTCTCAAGGTACACCTCCTTGGACACAAGACGAGGTGGTTGCAATGCACATCTGCATGGCAATGCAAACAGGGGAAAAGGATTAATCAGAGGATGTTATACGGGCATATTTTGTGGCTGTGTGCGTGTGTGTGCGGTTTTGTGTGTGTGTGTGTGTGTGCGTGTGTGTGTGTGTGTGTCTCTGTCGGTGTGGGTGGGTGCGTGCGCGCGCGTGCGCGTGCGTGTGCATGTGCGTGTGTGTGTGTGTGCGTATGTACACATGCATGCATGTATGCCCACACTGTCTGTATACCCGTATACCTGTATGTATGTATGTATGTATGTACGTACGTTTGGTCGTTTGTCCATCTACTGTCTACACTGCGCATGTAGACGTACAAGGACACTGCGTGAATGAATGCATACATACCTACCTGCACACATATCCGAATTCACCTGCACAAATACAATCACACATACACAAATGCCCACACAAATATGCACACAGACTGGTATACTTGCACACATGACAGACCTGCCTGTGAATGCACTCTCTAAGCATGTTTTCTGACACTGAGCACGGTCTTCACAATTGCTCCAACATGCTGGCAAGCCACTCGGCGCGAGACTGGACCTGAACTCAACCGAGGATGAAGAAGCGCACTCTCCAATGCGGCCGTGCCCTCAAAAAATCAAATTAAGCGGGAAACGCGCAGGCAGCCGAGATTCTTGTGACCAGCCCTCCAGCACCGGATCTCGTCGCCTGCAGGACGATAGGGTAGCATCGGAAGTCATAAAGCACTTGCTTCCGGTCATCACACGGGAGAAATGAAGGCATGACGAACGAGGGCGTCATTGTTCTCGCTCGCCGCTGCAGTCACCCAAACGACCGCAACGACGCCGGAGCTCGTGAGCTCGCGAGGTGCCTTGTTTATAGGGAGCTGGAGCTTGTTGTCCGATTTCATGGGCGCTGTCAAGGCCTGGGCTCCAGGACTGACAGAGCAAGAGATTGAAGAGTCATAACTGAAATACATATCGACTTGTGCATGTGTGTATATATAATATACACACATACATACATACATACATACATACATACATACATACATACATACATGTACATGTGTGTATCTGTGTATTCATGTATTTATGTGTATATATGTATGTATGTACGTATGTACGTAGGTACGTATGTGCGTATGTATGTATGTAAGTATGTATGTATATATATATATATATCTGTGTGTGTACGGTGTACTGTATGTATGTATTCATGAATTTATGCATATGTTCTGCGTATACAGCTGTGTATAAATAGAAAAGGATGAAACGAGGGAGGTAGAGAGAAAGGCCAGCATGAAGATATAATGCCCAGATCATAGATGTCGCTGGGGATGGGAGACTTTTCCATTCGCAATTCCCCAATATGTGGACAAGAAATTGAAAAGCAATGCACGCTTCCGCATAAGTCTCAGTACGACGACTCAAGCCACTTAGCACTTCATCATATCACATGAAGTCGCTCGTCGCTCGGGTCGACCCGGTCGACAATATATGGGATTCGTGCATGCCCCCGAGGCGTAATTTTGGTCGATACAGGTAGCAGCATTCTCGTGAACACCCTCCCAAGATTGTCAAGCATTCCCAGTGTTTTACTACTGGCGAAGAAGATGCTACTAGTAAGGCATGAATTGCCTGATGCGACGAACTTAAACGGAGATCTCGAAAAATCTGGAGAAAGCTACATGGCTCTTGTGTTGCGAACTCCGTGCTTTGGCGAACGGAGAATGAAGCCCTGACGCTTTCCTGCGCCAACAGTCCGGTAGTTGTTGCGACGGCATCGGTCTAGAACGGCCGCAGCTTAACGGACGAATGAATGTAAGTTGTCCATTTTCTAGAGGCTGAGGTCTGAAAATGAGGTTGAGGCAATTCGGTCGGCAATGGCGCGTGTTGGACTTCCCCTCCGAGTTACTTCACCGTAGCCAAACAAAGCCGGGAAAGAAACCCGGAACTCTGGCAATGGCGAGGCCTGAAGCTTCGGTGCAAATACATGCAACAGCGGGTTCGACAAACCCTCGCGCCGTTGCTGGCCAGCCTCGGGCCTCTGACTGCTTCTTGTTTGAACTGAGGCTTTCATCTCACAGACGAGTGGCCTCAAAGCTGTTTGACGCAATGTGCAGTTTAGATCCCTGGCATGCTAAACAAGATGAGCGGGAACACGATGGTACTGGCTATGCTTCGCCGCTCACGAAGTGCCCACACCCAAAACTGACCGGAAAAGATCTCAAGCTTGAAGTCATCGCAGACATCACACATCGCAGCGCATGCACGCAGATACTGCCTTGACTTGCAAAGCTGATGCGAACACTGTGTGAGAGCTTCGCTGCCTCTAGGCCTCTAGGCATCAGCACCCCCAGCCCCCACCCCGCACTTGCAGCCTTAGTTAATCTGGGTTGAGTGCAGTTTTTCAGGGGCGACAGGGATGGCAACGAATCCCCGACCTGCAGGATACGGTACAGCTCGTCACACGCTGGGAAGTATCGAGTTAAGAATCTTCAGAGGATTGAAAGCAAGATCCTATGATCGAACAACCATCGGAGGCAAAAGGAGCCAGGCGACACTTCTGCGCGCATTTCACAACTTGGCGCGATGTTCACGCGGCTGTGATTGAGCAGCAAGGCCAGCGCACTTTTGTCTGTCTGCCTTTCTGTCTGCCTGCCTGTCTGCCTGGCTGTCTGTCTGTATATCTGAAAGATATACCACAAATTTACAAAGGCTACAACATCAAAGCAGCAGCCAGACATGTGCATGCACAGGCGAGTGTCCGCATCCCAGCATGCACTTGTCTAGGCACAGGTTGCACACACATGCACACATTCTACGCTGCAAATTATGCATGCCATTCTCGTCCAGGTGACTTGTCCGATGGCAACCACACGCTGGCGGCTGCAGTAATAGTAGAGGACAACACTAAGCAGCACTGCAGCAGCAAGGCTGGCCAGGATTGCGGTCCTCGGAGTGATGAAGAGGCGAAGAAGCTGACTCATCCCACTTCAAGACACTGCTTGGACTGCCAAGGCATGGTGCATGGCTATGTTGGTGTTTGGAGTGTAAAACTCCATGGCAGCATATCGTGCGGCATGCATGCTCCGCAAGCTTCCGTTTCAGTGGTACACACCGGGCTGCCACCAAGTCGCCAAGCGGTGCCCTGCTGATCATGATTTGCGAGGGCTTGGACCTCAGAGGAAGCACCCACTTGCTCCACAAGTGGACTTCGCACAGAGTTCCCTCATTTCCTCAGGCGTGGCAGAAGTCTATGCAGGCATCAGCACAGACGGTTGATGGAGTTGCACCGCATGGCCCCGGAGGGCTGAATGAGGTCGCGACAGCTTTGCTGTGGTAGACATCCTCAGTTGCATTCTTCCGACGCACAAACGCAGCCAGCCCCTCGTGGTAGCTTGAGGCTGCTGAAACCAGGGGCGGACTGCACGATGCCCCCGAGGGATGTGCTGTCATGCTATATGCAAGCAGGCAGCCAAGCGCCGGATGCTCCAGAAAGCTTCGCCTGACCGCAAGCTTTCAGAGACTCGTCCCAGGCCTATGGGTCCCATGCTGTCAACTTGCCCAGTGCCAGCCAAGTTGCTGAATGCGCTTGGCTTTGATCGCACATACTCTGCGCAGGACATCTGAATTTCCGGACAACTTGAGTGGAAAGTCCCACCGGCGTAATCACCTTAGCTTTGCATGGTGACTCCATGTGGAGTGCCCGAAGAAAAGCGTGCAGGGGAACGATTGCATGTGCTGTGGGCATGCATCCCACTACCAGGCAGGTCACCGCAGAATGTAACGTCGAACACCTCGGATAATTCAAAACAAAGCTCACAGCTGCAGCAAACCAAATGCCGGTACAAAGCGGTCGAATTAAAGGGTATGTCAAGGGGCCATCCGCATGTTGTGGAAGTGCCCGGATGAACACCTAGATCAACGAAGCACACTACATTGATTGAGACGTGATCGCCTCCAGCTCAGGGGACAGATAGAGGACCGGGGGCGTGGCCATTTTTCGTTCAAAGTGAAGAACGAATTGGGCATGCCGAAGGTATCCGGGTTGGGGTTGTCACCAAGCGGGGGCTCCTGCTCTGAGACTGCTCTGACTACAATTCCTCATCGGGGGCTCTCGCCGAACGGATCTCCATGGAAGTGCCGTGCAGGCTCCTGTCCGGTGGGAAAGAACCACGTGCGGAGGCGCTTGTTTACCTCGGGTTTGCAATGGCATGGTGGCCTGATCGTGCTTCAGCAGAACCTCCCGACCATCACGCTAGGCGCTAGCGACCGGTACCTCTTTGGCTAAAAATCGTTTGTGTTCTCGCCCTCCGAGGCACCACGGGATCCCATTCCGCAATAAATGTGCCACCTGTCGTGGTGAGTCTTGCTGGCAGATGCTAGTTCGGTGCGCTGCCAGCGAACTGCTCATGCCGCTTGGCCTCCTTGGACGTTGAACTTCGGACCCGCAGATCCATCCTGAAGCTTCTGTCCACATCCCTGGTTGTCATATTCTGCATTTGCATGGACCTCGGATGACCACTACATCGCCGCAGTTAACATGACACGGATGTGACTCAAACATTTTCGTGGCAATCTAGTCTGTGAGTGCTCCAGACATGCTCTGCCCCATGATTGGAGGAAACCGAGCCCACCGAATCCTTCAGTAAGAGCACTCACTGTCTGCGCTGGCTTGCAGTGTTCATGCGACGGAGCGGAGTAAGCACTACAGCCGGCGTACAAGCAATTCCCCCTGCCCGTTCGTGACTACGTGAAATTGATGCTGTCTACGTAAGGATCTCGGTAGCCACTGTCACGCAGTATCTTCACAGAACTAAGGACAAACCTTGCAGAAGACATATTCCATAAACGTACAGCCCGGGTATTCTGATGTCATGCTAGGGTGCCCGGGATCTCATGCGAATTGGGGAATGTTGTCGCGACCTGCGTTCTCTGTATCTACTGCGACAGTGCTAAGAACGAGCCACACAAGCATGCTTAGTGGCTTTTTGTTGTTGTCTCTGCAGGAGCAGCCTCGCAAACCAGGCTCACACAAAACCCTCACATTTGCAGCTGCGCAGCCCAGCAGTTCTTCGCTTTGTTGCTTTGAGTGCCGACAGCCCAACCCTGACCTTGAAAATCGATGCCTTCATTCACGGCTCGCCTCAGGCAGACAAGGCAACGTGCACGGCACAAGGGTTATGCGACCCCTGTGCATCCGGACATACAAGCCGCAAGAGGTCATGCCTGTTGCATGAATGTTCTGGCCAAGGCAGGCACTGATCGCAGTTCTCACGCGTGTGCAGAGTTGTAGTTGCCTCGGATAGCTTGGTGTTCCCCAGACCAGCACATCGTAATTCTGACAGCTGCGACTACATACACGTGTCCGTCCGTTCCGGGATGCAGCATTCTGGGTGTGGATTGCCTCCCATATGTCGAACTCGCCCCATCGAGGCCACACATGCTGCGCATCGTCCTTAAAAATGACAAAGGCGGCATGTCTGGGAATCCAAGACGCAGCTTCTGGAAGGACTCACGTCCAGAGTCCCGAGATGATAAGGGCCGAAGGCCAAGGACCGCCTAAGAAGTTCTGAAGCCTTTTTGATGATCCCGTCATGAGAAAAAACAGCCTCATTCTGTATCGAGGCGGCTCCGAACATCCAGAAGGCCGGCCAGGCCCCACAGGCGGTCGGCACATGATCCATCTGCAACACGAAGAGGCCGCTATTGTATCCTGTTTGCGATTTGAAAGGCCAGGCCAGGACAAGGACAGGTCCCCTCCCCTCCAGGCTCCCCGAGCTCCCCTCCACTCCATGTCGGGGCGCTGGTCTTCGACTCGATTCTCAAAGCCTTTCGGCCCTCGCCCTCTGGCACCACGGTCGTGTTATCGCTGCGAATGAGGACGCGCGACTCGGCTCGGCAACAACTACCAACCGCCCACTTCAGGTCAAGCACATGCACCCTTCTCAGAATCGCTGGAATAATCCGCGCAGCATTCTCATCATGCAGGCTTCCTACAACTGCTTGCAGCCCAGCTATGGCATCCCTGACGCGTGACTCTTACCTCCAAGTCGCATCGGAAATGGATAAGAGTTTCTCGTTCCAGGCTGCTGCTTCGTCGAGAAACTTGACCTCGAACATGGAACGGCATCTTTTCACATGCAAAGCTAGCAGCTAGCAGTAGCTCTGTTGGGCCAAGACTCTGTGCCATGGGTCGGATCTGCACCTGTGTAGAAGGTGAAGTGGCCAAAGAAGTCCTGCCCCATGTACGACTCCGATCTCTGGTACCTGGAAAGTCGGCAGACTTAGTTCTAGGTGCAGATGCAGACTTCTCTGGGGCCCTGGCTCGTTCACCAAACCATGGACAGGTCGCCAGACGGCGAGCACCACGGCGACTGCAGGGCAGGACATATGTGGGAAGCGTTGAGGAATCGGGAGGCCACCACTCGAATGGCTTAGTTTGAAGCAGAGATGACAGAACGACGAATGACCGTGATGCTAAGAGAAATGGGTCCCATCGGTCTACATCCTAAATCCTGACAGATAGTGCATTTTGCAGCTAATTAGGCGCCTGCCGCGGTCGTTCTTGGAGCGGCATGCATCCTTCTTTTGCACTTAATTTGGTCTTTGCCAAATTCTGAGCCAAACCCTAGGCTCCAGAGTGCGACCTGCGTTCCAATAGAATCTCGTGCTGCAGGGAGAAGACACGAAAGATCTATTGCTTTCGGCTCTACATGCTACATGATTTGCATCAGGTTGCGAGTCATGACCACCACAAAGATTGGAAGAATGTTTTCAAGTCAACCTCATACAAGAACTGAAGTTGTCATGACAATGCCTCAGGATTCGCTGGGATGCACATGTTCGTCATCGGCTCGCCACCATAACCCTTTTCAAGCTGTTGTCCGTGCGACCGAGCACGCCGAAACATGTCGCGGCAGAGCTTGCAAGAAACCCTTGCCACACCTTTGCCAGCAAGAAATTGTGACGAGCACGTGGTCAATGAGATACACCGTCCGCACAGGGTTCGAGGATGTCAGTACGAGTCACGTCCTATGGGTCACCAGCAGCGCCGAATACTCGTCACAGAAATATGTACTGTTACAGATTCCCGGCCCCCAGTGATCACTACACCCGTCCGATGCGTGGTTGCAGCTAGGCCAACCATCGAGTGAAACTGCCTCGCAGTCATCTAGTGCTATTAAAATGTAGTGCCAAGCTCTTTCAGAGGGCTGTCAGCGGAATACGAGCATTCCTCTCAAAAAGCGGTGTCGTAGCACCGGAACCTGGGATCTCTTTGGAACCAAGTTCCGGCCATGCGTTTGAGCTGCAAGGCCCGGAGAGAGATAACGCAAAGAATCTTTGAGAACAACGTTCGCACGATGCCCCGTTGGGATTTCAGGATTCACTTGAGCAACATCACCTTGTAGCAAGCTATCGCGCGTGCCAGGTGCACGCGAATGTTTTGATTAGGACATGCATAGGAATTCTCGATATTCGAGCGACACCACTGGCGGAATCCCGGCGTGCAGCTGCCGAGTGGAAACGGCGGCTCTGGGACTAGAGGCACTCAGTGGATGAAGGTGCGCCCGCCAAGGATCGCCCAGGCCCTTCATTGGCCAACATTCGGTGTCGCGACTGCCGCTGCGTGTGATCAGACCATCTCTGTGCCCTCATGTCGCTCTCCTCGGCCTGGGCGTCAGTCGGCAAACCAATTGGACACTTCCTTGCAGGTCCTAGGGTCTGGCCGAGGCTTCTTGCGGAAGCACATCAGATAAGTCCACAGACTCGAGATGTCTCGAGACCATTCCGCAGAGAAGGGGAAGATCAGGAAGCATTGCACTCTCACAACTCTCAGGAAGCATTGAGGATGAAGGTTCCCCTATCCCGCCGCCATACAGCCTGCAGCCCTCAAACAGCAATGCAAACCTGGGCGAGTTTGTGTGCCGACAACGGTATACGGTCAATGAGGGAGCCTGTCACTAGCATCTAAGAGCATCCAGCTGAGTCTAGCTCTGAGACCTAGATCGACCCAGCCGAGACGCGGTACAGCCTGCAAGTAGTGGATTGTCGGAGGCAGCGATGAATTCGAGTTTAAGGCCTGCGAATTGCTTCAGAGACAAACAAAATCACAAATGCAGATGCAACCGGAACTGTGACCGATTGCTCCACTTTGTGAGATTAGTCCTCCCTGCCTGCCCGGGATAAGAACCTCGCGAGTGAATCGACCCCTGACCAGGGACATTCAGAAGGCACTGAACACGAATGTCATCTCAAACTTTGCCGCGCTCAATGAAATACTGCGTGGCTATCCGAAGCATTCAAGCCTTCAAAGCAAGACCGTCTACTTCGAGGGACAGTTAATTGCACGACTTCGAACGGCGTATTTCGATGATAACATCTCTGCAAGTCATAACGAGATTTAGCGGGCCTCAATCCATGTACGCGCGGCTAAGAGCGGCTAGGATCGACTAATTGGGACAACGAGAGGCCCTGAAGAGAGAGAGAGAGAGAGAGAGAGAGAGAACGAACCGACAGAGACTCAGAGACATGAATGTATGCATGCATGCATGCATGGATGTGTGGATGAATAGGTGTATGTATGTATGTATGTATCCAAGTCGGAACTGCTTCGAACAAACACAGACACACGCGCACACACACACACTCACCTGTGGGATTTCGGCAAGAGCAAGAGGAAAGCAGAGAAGAGGGGTGAGGCGGGGTTGTTGTTCGTTGTTTCACACATGCGATGGCTGCTGCAAAAATTATCTGGACACCACAAGGGGGGCTGTCCCTTTTCTAATCTTGGCACCTCATGGGCCTGCAGTGTTGATTTGCAGGTACGTGGTTCCAGCGTCCCGGAACCATATCAGCACACTCTGAAAAGCCTCTTTGTTAGATGCCCACTCTTCAGGTGTTCAGCATCCCCTGCAAACTGTAGAAGTGACCTTGTTTTCGCATGTACTCAGGAAGCACACACACACACACAGCCCCACAAAGAGTGGGACAGGCTTCAAGCTTTCGGAGGAGTAGTGCATTAGACGAAAAGTGACTGCACCTGCATTCATGTCAGACTCACATGCACTTAAACCCGAATAAACGGATGGATGGATGGATGGATGGATGGCGACCGGGGTGTGCAGCCATGGGTCAGGCGGCATGCCTCCCGCCTTCGCAGCCCCTCCGACATCGTCATCGGGGCTCCAGTTGGAGTTCAGGCTCCCAGCGCCCAAGAGTAAGGCATTCAGCAAAACCTTTCAAGCACACCCATCCTCACCATGAGCCGCGTCCCCTGTCCAAAAAATTATTGTCTGCTCACGGCAGGGTAGGTTCAGCAAGACAGTCGTGGTTCCTCGTAAGGATGCACTATCCCATTCATACACCAACCGCCACCTGGCAGACGGAATCACCCGACTCCACAATGCTATCCTTCACATTCACCCCCACATGGGTCAAAGCCACTGGCACTCAAAGTTGTGCTGGCCTACACTGTTGGCCTACACCCGTAGTGACTGCATCACTTCAGTATCGGCCGGGGAGGAATGGCCCGATAAACCCGAATAAACAAGGCAACGGGACAGTTGTTGCTCTGCTGCTGCCGCGGTTGTTGTGCTGCTGGGGGGGAAAGACGGTGCAATGCCGAAGTATCAACCTGCACCCTGCGCTCATGTCAGGCTCACATGCACTTGCATACCCTGAGAAAAGAAGCGATAAAATAAGGACAGAATGGTGGAGGTAATCCTGCGCACCTGCACGTGCACTAGACTCACAAGACGCACTGTTACTGCACATGCCCTCATGTCAGATGCACACGCCGCCATCCGTGCGTGCCGCTGCCCATATTAGTTCCGGATAGCCGGTATAGAGTGGGTGCCTGGGAGTGCTGGTCAGCCCGAAGAATCAGCCCGAAACCTGGCTCCTGGCCAGCTACCCCGCAGGGCCACCACGGCGCCATGACGGAAAGCCGCTGCCAACAGGTCTCCGGGACCCTATGTTGCACACGTGTGGGACTTCGGCAAGAGCAAGAGGAAAGCAGAGAAGAGGGGTGAGGCGGGGTTGTTTTTCGTTGTTTCACACATGCGACGGCTGCTGCAAAAATTATCTGGACACCACAAGGGGGGCTGTCCCTTTTCTAATCTTGGCACCTCAGGGGCCTGCCGTGTTGATTTGCAGGTACGTGGTTCNNAGACAGACAGAAAGAGACAGACAGACAAAGACAGACAGACAAAGACAGACAGACACAGACAGGCAGACAGACATAGACAGAACAAACACAGACAGACACAGACAGACACCGACAGAGACAGACAGAGACGGACAGAGACAGACACAGACAGGCGCAGACAGATTGACAGACAGACAGACAGACAGACAGACAGCCAGCCAGCCAGTCAGCCAGCCAGCCAGACAGCCAGCCAGCCACACAGCCAGACAGACAGACAGACAGCCAGACAGCCAGACAGCCAGACAAACAGCCAGATAGCCAGACAGCCAGACAGCCAGCCAGCCAGACAGCCAGACAGCCAGACAGCCTGACAGCCAGACAGCCAGACAGGCAGCCAGCCAGACAGCCAGCCAGTCAGCCAGCCAGAAAGACAGACAGACAGACAGACAGACAGACAGACAGAGACACACACACACACACCCCGGCACACACCGTCACACATGCAGCCACACGTACACAACTCTATTCACGCATACGCACACCCACACGCATTCGCCCGTGCCAAATATCAAGGTCAACCCACATGCCACTTCGAGGTATTGCCGCTCCAGCCTGTTGGCTCATGGGCCTCGGGATTCGACACCCAGTAGAGACTCAGAAATCAACCAAGCAAACGTAGGTCCGAGGAGGATGGCTACCCCCTTTCTCTTCTGCGATTGCACTATGAAGTTTAGGAAGATATCAAACAGACGACTTGTATCAAGTTTGCAACTCCACGTACTCGCAGAGAACAGGTTCCTGCTTCCTTTCCGAAAGCTCCCGACCTGTGATTGGGCTTGCGCACCACATTACGTTGAAAGAGATGACGAAGAATCCTCTTCGTTCGTCATTTCTGACTCTTCGTCTATTGATATCTGTTGACTTCTTTCCGCATCGACAAAGTGCCGCGCTGGTTCTGCATAAACGTTTCTGCATCCCGGGTTGATGCACTCGGCACCCTGATCTGAAGTTCACGATCCCAAACAACAAGCATGAGCCGCGCGGCAGTGAGTTCGAGTTTTGCGATGTGAGCGGTGGCTGCGGAATCGCTCCTGAGAGATCCCGACTCAGCCTGAGTGGCCACAAGCAGCACTGCTTTCATGCACCTAAAGGCTTCTGCAGATGTACCTGACTCATGACAGGAAAGCACCGCACTGGCACCTCCCGACGATGCTCACCACGACGACTGGTTAAGCCGGCAAAGGTCGGACGACGGTTTACAGGGCTCCCTGGCAGGGAGTCGAGCGCTGTCGCAGCAGCGAAGCGGGACCACGAAAGCAGCGGCGTCCCAGATAAAGACGAAGCGAGGAAGACGAACTTCGAGGCTTGAAAGACGACCGATCATGTTCGTGGCACCTGAGGCTTCCTGACTCCTTGACAGGGTAGTAACTTCGCTGTGCTTCTGAAACCTGTGACTGAGCCCCGACCCAGTGGCTGTAGAAGATGGTGCGCTGCTGAGGCTCAACGGGCCTTTGCTGTGCGAACTGAAACGGCAACAGGGGTTGGCGTCGTCACATTTTGCTCGCTTCAGCAATTGTGCCTATGGGGTGTGCTTCATGGAATTGCAGCTTCCGCAAAGTCACAGGAAGTACTGGGAAAGATTCCTCCTGGTCATTTTGCTTCAAACTCTGGATCCAAGCTGGATTTGGCTCGAGCTCTAAGCCCTATCCCTAGTTTAAGCTCAGAATGCACCGCGCACAACAGAGCAGACTTGAGCTGAGCGGCCTCAAGCAGAGCAAGGAGCCTGCTCACCCCAAGCATATTTAGGCAAGATGCTGCTGCAAACGCAAGGAACCGGACGGACTGCCCGCGGTATGCTGCAAACGCAATGAGCCGGATGGGCTGCCCGCAGTGGCCACGCGCTGGAAGCTACCACCTCGAATGACAAGACTGATGCGCTTGTCCACGTTGCTTCTTAGCTTGCATCCCTGCCTGTCGGCGCCCTGGCCACGAAGCCTCCACTTGCATCCTCCCGCCAGCAACGAATCACAGACACAGGTTCTTTCAACACGATGCGTGCGCATACTCTGAATCGCAACTAAGAATTACGATCCTCGCCTTTGACGCAGTGGAGGGTCTGGAGGGCGTGCGGACAACACTGCCGATCGACTTCACGGCGGCCATCCTTCACAGCTATGCCGGTCACAGCGTCACAGGAACTTCGCAGCAGCAAGACACCAAAATACTAATTAGCCGGGACCGGTGGTACGACCATCCTTCACAGCTATGCAGGTCACAGCGTCACAGGAACGGCAGCAGCAAGACACCAAACTACTAATTAGCCGGGACCGGTGGTACGAACGGTATGGCCGGCACGAGGGCACGACCACCAGATGTTGTGCCGCATGAGACCATCCAACCACTGGATACCGTGAGGTTTAGGGCGGGGGTCGGGAAAACCACGATGTAGGAAAGCGCTGTGCGAAGACGACAGCGACTGAGCGCTCAGCATCTGCTGCGGCACGCTCGGACGACTCGGGGATCGAGATACACCTCAGTTAGACATGGGAGGCTCTCCTAGGCCTCCGGGACTGAACCATGTCCCTGACACAACAGTGTTTAGATAAAGGCATCCTCAAATCTGACTCCCGGCTTCTCGGGTTGCAGCGCTTCTGTAAGCACGCGACGACAAGATGTGAGTTCCAGAAAAACTGTCGTCAGCAAGGAGTCAAAGGCAAAATAATGTGGAAGGAGGCTTGTGTTTCGGCGTCTGGCGAATCCTGAACCACAAAAGCTCCTGTGAACTTGGGGACTGTTCCAGAGAGCAGCTGCAGTCCACGGGGCTGGGCGGCTCCATGCCAAACTCGAGGTTGCGCGCTCTTCCTCCTCCTTACGCCGCGAACTGAAAGGCAGCGAAAACTCGAATGTGAAAAAGCTCGACGGGACCGAATTTCTCCTTTTGCTTACTATGCTTGCGATCTCGAAGGCCTTCGAGAAGATGCTGTACCGTAAGTATCATGCATGCACCCCTTGTGCTGTCATGGCCCAGATGAGTCAGGTGGCTAGGGGTCAGCGAGCCGCTGTCGTTTTTGGGCGATGCCGCTGCTGCCTTCTTGGGCGACTCCTGCTGCACAAGCTCGCAATGCTACGCAGAGGCTCGTTTCAAGCAAGGAGGACCCCAAGAAACAGACAAACGCATGCGGCCAGGGGAGCGCTCCCCCTAACTTAAGCCCTGAACCCAAAACGCGAAGCAATGCATCCTACTGGCCTCCTCAGACTCTTCATCTCGCCAGTTCAGCCAGAGTTGGTGCACGCGACCCGTATATTCCTGGGATATCCACCCACGAACATGCCATGCGAAGTTCTTTGGCACGGCCCAACTAACTGGTCTGAAGTGGCCCCCGGTTGCAAGGTCGGTCATTGTGGTACATAACCTTTTGACTGGGGCATCTTTTGGATGCGGTGCTGATTTTTTTGTTGCGTCCAGGTCGCTGATGCTAGCCAAAAGTGCTATTTGAACTCGGATACTTTATGGTCACCTCGACCGAAAAATGCCGAAGCCGTACTGATTGTCACTCGGCTCTGCCTCCGTAAGCTTGATCATTCGAGTAAATGTCGTTCCGTTAGAGGAGCTGTCAGCTGTTGTGCTGACCTGTCAAGCTTGATACCTTCGGCCGACTAATGCTCACGAGATGTGGCAGCCAACTTTAATCAGTTTGCACCTCTCAGGATCAGGTATTCCAGCTCCCCAGCCCCAGCCTCAGCCTCGTGCAATTTAACCACAAGCCGGAACAAGAAAAAAAGTTACAGGATCTGGTGGCTCATCACCCCGGGGCCACCCACAATACGCAGCAGAGTCTCGTCCACGCGGCTCTTCACCGAGGCATTCCGATAGTACAAAAACACGAAAGCTCCAGCCAAGGCAGCCAGGACAAAGAACGAGACCAAGCCAGTCCTGAGCGTCCGGTCTCGCAGGCTTCAGATACAGGCCAGCACTCCTCGCACCTGAACAGTGCAGTGGCAACGGTAAACTGAAGCTGCGAGAATCGTCGTGGCAGGAACAACAGCAGAATTCCACGACTGTTCTAGCCTTGTCCTGTAAAGACCTTTTGGCTTCGAGTAGTTTGAGTTCTCAGCTTCTCGGCTAGACCCGAAGGCCTCACGGCTTCAACAGCCCCTCGAAGAGCACCTGCCCAAATGCTAGGAGTCTTACTTCTAAAATCAAGCTCAGGTCTCTTGTTGCTGTTCGGCGCTCCATCGATATCTCCGCCAGTGGCATCACTCACCACTACCGGTGCCTGCGCCTTGCAAGCTCAGCATGTCCGCGGGACAAAATGTACAAAAACCACCGCACACCCTTTGCGAAACTGCGGCTTGACAGAAGCGACCCGTTCTCTTCTTGCTCAAGCAATCGATGCAGAATGCCGAAGAGGGGCGGCTAACGTCGCTGCATCAACCTTTTGGTAGACGTCCTGCGCTTCTGCGGCCATGCACGACAATGAAACGAAAGGCTGTCAGATCACTGCGTGGTTGTATGCTGCTAGTGGTTTCACATCTACGGTTTCCCGCAAAAAACCTATGCGTGACGTGACGATCCCGTACCGTGTGAAGTTCACAGGTAGTACGGAAGCATTTGCATAGTCCAAGCGGTTAAGAACGGTCAGAACGGTTAGGCCTTGAATCCCCTCATTTGCCAAGGCGCCAAAGTCTTGATGCTCCAGAAAGCATCACCTCTGCGTCACACAATCCAGGCTTGTGACGCCGATCTAATCTCATGCCTAGTCACACGCATTCCCAGAGCAACCTTTCTGTTCCAAGCAGCTGAATGCCTCCGGGTTGTTCCGCACGTAGTCCTTCCGAAGTCTACAAGGACTTGTGCAGCATTATTGTGCAGCGCCATGCCAAGTCTGGAGGGCGTTTGAAGGGGCCCCGCCACCCCACACGTACCGCCGAGAAATACATGATTTACAGGATACGCAAGTTGGAGCATGCCAAGAGACCCCGAGGCTCCTCGCAGCTTGTATGGAGCCACGGGCACATTGGCTTGAAGGTCGAACCAGCATAGTCGCCTAGCTGACTCGTACAAGGAGGCGCTGGAACTGAAAGCGACTCACATCGTGCTTCTCTCTTTCTTTCGTTAGGGTTAGGGACTAGGGGGTTTTCGTGCTTCTCTCTCTCTCTCTCTCCCTCTCTGTCCCGGGCATAGGGGTCGGCTAAGACCCTCGGGCAAGAATGCCCACCCGCACGCTAAGGCCATAGCCATATAGCATGCGATAACAAACTAGGGTGCATGTACACTCTCAGAGACAGTTTCCCCCCTCAAGTATGCTGCTCATCCAGAAGGATCAAAGGATGATGAATAAGATAAGATACATCTGAGCAACATGACTTTCCCCAGCAATGAAGAAATTGCCGGCAGAGAGTGGGTTTCGTTTGCAACGAATTAACATGTTTTTTGGGGGCACTGTTTGTCCGTCAGCACAGTCATTACATGGAAGGATGTAGAAAAGACTGCACGCGCATCCTCTAACATGTCGTGCTCTTCAGACTGCTCAAAGGCCTTTGTACAGTCTCATCCACTCGTCTATCGGCCAAAGCAAGAAACAAGGATACTCCAATGATGACAAATGACAACGGTTCGAGCGGAGGAGTGATTTCATTTGGGCATGTTGCCCCATGAGACCCAACACCCAATACCTACAGGATGGCCTTGGACTTTTTTGGGGGGACCTCGAAATCACAGTTTGGCGAGATGTTCTGCTGCACTCTCTTTATGTAAAACAAGTGCACAGCAATCGGTAAAACCCTGGATGGTATCATGCGTAAACCAGACTCTAGGGCATCGCAGAAACTTCGCCTAAAATCACAAGTTGCAATGAGATGCTACTATGCTTCTCTCTCGCTCTCTCTCGCTCTC
>CAJNJA010014262.1:378-12283 GCA_905231915.1 Symbiodinium necroappetens | reverse complement strand
CCCCCCCCCCCCCCCCCCCCCTGTAAACATCGAACTCAGGGGGGGGGGGGGGGTACTGTGCAGTGGGGGTTAGTTGGCGCACCTATGATATTCGCAACACGGCCTCCTCTTCCCCTTGACTTGTGCTGGAACTCGGTTTGAGGCCCAAGCTGCCCGACGCCACGACTGCGCTCCCGCCGCCTTCGCTCACATTTCCGACGCCCTTTTCGGAATGGATCGCTACAGTCCCTGTATGGTCCACTACAGGGGCCGCGTTATGGGATCCGGACGAAAGCTGCCCGCCTCACGGCTCCATTGCATGGGCCAATTGTGGCATTTTTGACGGAAAGCGGGCAGAAGCTATTCAATTCGGACGAATGCCTGTAATTAGAAGAACGACGGTCGGCCAGCATTGTTACACCCAACCTCTTCAGAAACTCTACCTTCAAAAGCTGGGTACACGGTCAGCTACTACAGCAGTCCTGCGATTTATGTAACAAGTTATAAGCTCAAGACCCATCTCACAGCCGAGCGCTGGAGCCACTGAGGAGGCGAGAGGGGTCTGTTTAAAGCCACGCTGCACCGCACTGCACTCTCTGACGGAGCACAACAGCGTTTTTCACACACAGAACTTGCAACAAAGTCTCCCACATATTTGTCATCAGCCGTTCTTGTGGAAAATTAGCATCCCTTGCCGTTTTCCGCGCCCATGGAACGATGTATGCATGTCACTGCCAGGCTGCAAGTTGGGATTGCATGAGGGGTTGTGTTTGGTTATTGCTTGAATACAGGGGGTGTGATTTGGGTAGTGTGTATGTGTTGGGTGGTTGTTGGAATTTTTAGTTTATATGGTGGGCTTGGGGCTGGGAGGTGGTGACTTGGTCGGCTAGCGGTATCTTAACAACGGCCTTGTGATAGCCCTGTTCCCCCCCAAGCAACAGAAACTCTGAAGTGTGTGGCACTCAACAGAAATATCCACCTACCGGTGGCCTTCCACTGTAGCTCCAAGTCGTAATGGATTTGATTCAACTCTCTTGCTGTCTGCACCTCGGCTCCCAAATCCTGGAAAGTGCCACGGCACCCGTCTTCCTTTATTGAATTTTGAATCCTTTCTGGTCCAGACCAGAGCGAAACGAACGCGAAATGGCCTCAAAAGCGGAGTTTGAAGTAAATCAGATCTACTTATTGTGTTTGGACAAATTAATGTACGTCCAAGGGGTCTAAGTCGTGTCATCGCCTTTTTGTGACACGAATACTGCCCAACAAGATAGTGATGGTTGGGTTGATGCACCCAACGTAAGTTGTTGCCGCCCGACCCGCGTGCACAAGGGGAAAGAGAGGAGAAAAGAGCAAGAAAAGGCGTCGAGGTGGGGGCAGGTGTGCGCACAAACAAAACTCCGCTGGAGCCCATCACGCAATACCTTGGAGCTCCTACACTGTGTTCATTCTCGCATACATCTATAAGGCTTCGGTGTGCCCCAAGCACTACAGCACTGGTTGCGCACGGATGTTCATAACATCTGCCTGGCATGGGATCGTCCCTTTCTTCTGCCTTCGCGAAAGAATCAGGTCTGCTGGAGGTCTGTGGCTGTGAAACACTTTTTCAATTTTCGGCCTTCAGGACAGAAACGAGGACTGCTACGCCTGCGCACTGCCTTCAGGAAACCGAGGTCTGTGACTGCACATCACAGCACCCCGTTTGGCCCCAGTTGAGGGCCGACTCGGGACGGGAGGGCTGCTATGCCCCTTTCTTCCGCCTTCGCGAAAGAACGAGGTCTGCTGGGGCCGCACCCGGCCTTGAGGTGAAACACTGTTTGATTTTTTTGGCCTTCAGGACAGAAACGAGGACTGCTACGCCTGCGCGCTGCCTTCAGGAAACCGAAGTGCACAACACCCCGGTTGGCCCCAGTTGAGGGCCGACTCGGGACGGGAGGCCCCTTCCGTATATGGCCTTTCTCCCCAGAAAAAACCGAGGGACCCCCCAAAAGTCTTAATGTCCGCGTTGCTCAAGGCTGCCCCGGTGTACCCTCGGACAGCTCAGCTCCACGGCATGTGCATCGCAGCCAACCTGCAAAAAGATGTGGTGAGCACAAATGATGTGCTAGCTGTGCTGTCGGTGCTAACAGATTGCACAAGCAGTCACATGCAGTGACGCAGGGGGGTGCCTTACATGAAAGTTTGATTCAGAATTCGAGCATGAAACGTCTTGGTCCCCACACCTGTCTCTGTCTGTTTGTCTATATCGTTTCAACGGCCTATGTCTGTGTGTCCATCTCAGCCTATCTCTGTCTATGTCAATCTCTGTATGTCTCTGTCTATCTGTCTCGGCCTGTCTCTTTCTGTATCTCTGTCCGTCTCTTCGTCTGTCTGTTCATCTGTCTATCCTCTACCTTTCTCTGTCTTCCGAAGAAGATTTCGGACCGTGCGCACACGCGTCTCCTCATTGAGGTACAGTATGAAGATCGCATACCCTGCTACAACACATCCTACACGAATGAACAAATCAATATCCCAATCCAACACGAAACTCTACGGAATAGCCCTTTGCTGCAACTTTCAGGAACAAAAGAGCTGGGCCCAGCATTGCTTTATATCATCAACGGATACATGGCATCTAGGTGAACTGGGGGTTAGTTCCAGGGACAGCTTGTGGACAATGCAATGGCACACTGTGCGGATTTTCATTTGTGACCGCCTCCGACAGGCCAGGCAGCGCATACGTCGGAAAGACTGAACACTTGTGAGTTTTGGTCTATTCGGATTTCTGTACCGATTCTGGAGGATTGAACGCCGGATTTCTAAAAGGTAGCAATCTTCCTTCCTTCCGGAAGTGGCAGGCGCGGTTTGAAAAAGAACTTCTCAGAACGGAGTTTAACGCTAGTTACCTAGTTCATTAGTTGAAGACTTGCAGCAGACAGTGCTTGCAACTTCCTCACAGGTACCTTACACGTACTATACGCGAAACCACGCTCAATGATGGCAAGAAGCCCCTCTATAGGATTCGGCATCTATGGAGGTGTTTCTGAGGTGACACAAAGGATGGAGAGTTGGCGGGCAGGGTGAGCTTAGTTTGGGGAGGATAAGGCCCAGTGCTACCCAGATACTCCCAGCGACTCCGCAACGACTTTAAAACCACAAAGAGTTGTGCCTCCAGCGCCAGGCGATGTCCCCATGCCTGCAGCACAAGAAACGCAGGAACTGTGTCCTGTACCGGACGACTCCACGACTCTGCTACTGCGCGTCCTAAGCCTGGACTATAGACCATTAGCCTGGAACACAATTCTTACATGTACTTTGTGATGTTCTCGCCTCCACCCGGCCATTTCTGGGATCTGGGTCGCCGCATCTGGGCCTTCGCAACCACCCGTGCGGTCTCCTTCCGCAGAAGTAGCGCGCAGTTTGCTGCGAAAAGATCACGGGTTCTGCGGTCTGCAAGCACTCGGCTAGTGCGGCATCATGGCTTCTGTTCCGACCTCGTCTTGCCCGCTTGCATCATCGCCAAGGCGAAAGGCTGAAAGGCTTGGAGTTGAAAGGCCTGAAGCAAAGCCTCGAGTCTCTAAGCAGAAGTTTTGCGGCATGTCCTGAAGCGGTTCTTGGCCATGCCAACTTTAGTACGAGGCCCTATATGCAAAGGCATCCATGGCTTGTCTATAGAAAGCCTTGTGACCCCAAGCACAAAGCTCCCGGGCTTGTCCAGAGCGACTTAAATTAGGCAGTGCTTTGTGCACCGGCGTGCTCGGCAGCGGAAGCTTCTGGACAACGCAGGAAGGTTGATGCTGATGACAGGGAACAGCAAGAAACATGCCCCTCAGGTCAGCAACATCCCTGCAGGCCTGCGCCGCATGGGGAGGGAACGGTGGGACCGTGTGTTCCGCTGGTGAAAACAGCCTGGGCCTGAAAACTCTGGTGACCTCTCACTCTGCATCAGGTCCAACGCCAGGAGTGGGCCACTCGACCCTGGCGGAAAGCGCGCAACCACTTACTGCTACTGGTCAAAGCCTTGTAACCCCCAAGCAAAAAGCACTGGTGGCTTGCATGTGTGAAGTCTGATCGAAGGCTTGTCCACTTCGGCTTAAACTTAATGTGCACCGGTGTGCTCGGCAGCGGAGGCTTCTGGACAAGGCAATCTAACGCAGCTAATGCTGACACTGGGGATGCCAAAAGACACGCTATTCAGGTCAACAGCAACATCCTTGCAGAGCTTGCGCCACATGGAAAGGCGCGGGTGGACCGAGTGCTCGGTGAAAACAGCCTGGGCCTGAAAAGTCTGGTGCGCTCTGCATCAAGTTGAGGGTTTGATGCAAAGGCCCACGCAGAGAGGGGCTGATCCCAGCGTGGTGCCTCTGCTGTTGACCTTTGCACAGACCTTCTGGCTCGCAACCGTTAGGTGCGTTGCCTGCAAGCACGGTACGACGCACTTTGGGTTACGAACAGGTTTGCGTCCGTACCCTGGTTGCAGCAGGGTGTACCGTACCCGCACCAACCTTCCTGTGCGAACAGCAAACTGGCCAAGGAACACAAGCTTGTGAGGCCGGATGAAGCCAAATAGCATCACCACCGGCAAAACCAGGCGCCAGAAAGGAGCAGCTGTGACCGGAAACTGGCATGCCTTTTGATAGCCCCGCAGAAACTTGGGAGTACCTTGGATAGAGGGTTGATGGAAAAATGGAACAGCCCAGGTCGTTTTGAGAAGTTACAAGTGTTCAGATGTCAGACTTAGCTGTTTCTGGATTTGTCCCAAAGCTCATGCGTGCAACTTTCGGCATCTAAAGTCTGAGTTTCTCCTGCTTCCCATGCCTGCCTTCAGGCCCCGAGCATCGCGGGCACTTCGCCCCGCAATCCACCCCATGTAGGAACCAGTGGCCCACACTGGCCGACGAAGGGGGCCCCATCCGCAAACCGAAACCCTCACCATGCAGAATGCAGAGTCCCACAATGGGTAGGCATGTCCAAATCCAACCGCAAGCCGCAGGAACCGCGGGAGGAGTGAGACTCCTCTGCTGCCACATTAGCACTGCCATGGCGGAAGCGTCATCTAGCAACGCGACTTCCACGTCGTAACCCACTCTGCACCTGTATGCCGAGCTCAACTGACCATGGGGAAATCCTGATGTAAAGCAATCTTATGGCGCGCACTCAAGACCTGAGCATGACAGGTGCGGGCTGTAGCTGCATGTCACAGTAGACCTAAAAAAATCTGGTGAGTTCTTGCCACAGTCATGGAATCCATGAGCATGCGGCGCCGAGAGGAAACAGGCGATCGGAAAGGTGCTTTGCCCCGTCCTACGGGCAGCGACAAAGCATAGCCGACAAAGGGGCCCATCCGCAAACCGAAACCCTCACCATGCAGAATCCCACAATGGGATACAGGAGCGAACAGAGTTGAAGAGAGTATGTCCGACTCCAACCTTGCCGCCAGCGCATTGCCACATGGCCTGCTCTAGCTGATCGGCAAAATGGGAGGAAGCTGGAGGAAAGTGCATGCCCAAGGCCATAGAAATTAGGCAATCAGCAAGCAATATCATCATGTTGCAGATGCAAAGGAAGTATGCGACGTTGGCCTAACGTATGGAGGCAGACCGGACGACAGACGGGCTTGCTTGTAAGGTAAGGCTGTCATTTCCTTTTCAGGATTATGGACTGAGCACGAGTGCATGCTGGCCATGTTTGGAAGACTGCGTGACTGTGGAAGGAGAAGCTCTCGAGCCAGGGGATCCTAGAATCGGCAGCACTGCGAAGAAGCTTCTTCGTTGACGCGGATTCCGAGCTCTTAAAGTCAGCATGTACAGAGAGGCACGATGCCGGGCCTATCAGCTGGAGCCATCGTTCAAGGATCCAGCCAGAGATGAAAGGCAGTGGCATTTGGATGAAGGGCCTGTGTTGGAAGGGATCCACGCGGGAAAATGCGAAAGGGCCGACGAGCCAGCTGAAATTGGGCTCAAGGGAGGCTCTGCGATCCGAGCCGCGTTTTCTGATTGAAAGTACGCCCTACTCACTCGAAGCTGGGGCCCTGACAAAGGCAATCGCAGGGTCGTGCATGCAGGACAGCTCGCCTCAACCGTCTTCGGCACTTTCTGCGGCTCTTCCGTTTCAGCAGACGAAGGAAAAGAAGCTCCATGTTCAAGCTCCACACGGGCAGCAAAGGCACCAGCTCCTCTATCTTGCTGCGCATTTGTCGCCAGTCGTTACATGCTCTGGGAGCGAAGTCATGACCAGACGGGCCTGTTGCTTGGGCCTGCAGGATTTGCGGACTTCTAGTGGGCCAGCTTTGAGCCTGTGAAGCGTATATACGGTACAAGTCAAGGGTTTCCCAAGCTCTGCAGGGAATAACCACTCCTGAAACCTGCGCCTGTCAAGAAGCATCCAGTTCCGCAGAAGAACGGAGTTTGCAGGTGGGCAGATTGAAACAACACGGAGCCTGGAGAATTTCTTCGGGCATCAGCATGCTTGCAGGCCAGAAGCTGCTAACACGGGCAGAAAAACCAGAATAGGAGGCGAACGGCAGAGAGAGGGTTACAAGACATGAGGTATGACTGACTTCCGGTACATGCACACCTAGAAGATCTTCTCGACACATGCAAGCGGGGGCTAATGAGCTGCTAAGCAGATTGGAAACCGCTTTGTTCACTTGGATTCTATCAGGAAGGTTGGGCGCTGACCAGGGTAATCTTGTGATGTCCCTCGTGGCAGGGAAGGCCGGATCCTCTTTCAAAGCTGGGGAAAACGTCAACGGGCTGTCTGTACTCGAAGAGAACCCGGCCAAGTGTGTCTAGCGTGACTCTGGCCAGAGTGGAGAAGCCCGGTGGCTCTTTCCTGGCTCTTCGGCTCGTGCTGAGTACAACATGCACTAAAGGTCCTTTGACTAGACTCCGAGCGCCTGCGCCTTGGCAGCTTGGACTCGCTTCAAAACCTCTTTCAACAGAAGGAGCAGTCGGTGCAAAAGAAGACCTGGACCTACACCTTTGGACCTACACCTTTTGCTTGGGCTTCAGCAGCCTCCCGTTGCCTCCTGCCTCCTGCGTGGGGCCGCCCCCGATCTGTCTCCGGAAGCTCTTTTAAGAGTGAAAAAGAGTCCCCTCCTCCCCAAACCCCGCAAGAATCAGAAATGGCTTAAACGGCGGCCGTCTCCGTCTTCCTCCTTCGCGCTGCTGTCCCAACGAAGCCTTCCTGAAGGGAAGGGCTCCGTTCTAGGGTCACAGAAGGGGCAGGGAAGGAAGGGAAGGAAGGGAAGCACAGGTCAGCCTAGCGGAGGCCGAGCGGGGCCCAGGCATATCTGACAAGGAATCCCACCGCCAGGACCGCTGGCGGCCTCAGTGCAGGGCTGCGTGGGCGAGCCGGGCGCCTTGCGGGATGCCAAATCAAAGCTGAAACTTCCAGGAAAGTGGCCAGTGCTTCCGGGCGTGTGTTCCAACTTTCGCTTGCTGTTGATTGTCCCCAAGATCTGCAAGGAGTGTGCACTGAAATCCCCTCTTTCAAAGATAAAGCCGGGGAATGCACTTTCCTTCCTTCGAGGGCATCCCTTCGCTGGGTTCACAGGCTGACACTGAAGTGCCCCAAATCACGCGTCACAGGCCTGCAAGAGAACCCGGCCAAGGGTACTTAGCGTGACTCTGGGCAGTTCAGATCCCAGCTTGCACTGATTCGGGCGTGACGGCGTGAGTCGACGTTGGCTGGTGATCGTGAGATGCAAGAGGACTCCCTCGCCTGGCTTGCTCGGAATCTTCGACAGCGACTTTGCAGATGCAGGGTTTAGTCCTGTGGTGACGGAAATCTTCGAGATGTCCGCTCTGCAAGTTGCCGAGGACTCTTGCATCACCCCTCCTACTGGCGGAAAGAAGGGGGGGGCAATGTTAGGCAGGTTTTCGGGGCGCGGGAATGCCCAACACTACCCCGGACCTGGAGTCCACTGCTCTCAGGATACTTGGGAGGCGTGTCAAGGCACAAGTGTGAAACGCGGCATTGTGAAAAGGGACTCCGTGTGACTGAATGCCAAACCCCAAGTGCACGCACGTTCGAGGCAAGCAGTCAGGAATGCGCTGGCCTGGGCAACGGAAGTCCCCCCCAACGCAGGTGGGGGGGGACTTTTTGCTATAAGTGTCGGGCGTTTTGCGGAGGGATGGATTTGATCCGCGGCGGTCAGTGCGACCGAGACCCTCTTCCATGAATGTGTTTCAGCAGGCACCCCCTCAACCTTCAAATCTCGCCTCTGCGTGTCCAACCTGCACCTCTCAAGCTGCACCTCTCAAGGCTCCGAATCGCCGAAGGCCCCAACTCGCGACGGCGCAAGCACGCGTGACCCTTCATTCTTTCCTTTGTGCATCCTGCTGCGACACAAATTGGCGAACGAGTCAGATAGGAAGGGCACGTGCTTGCGGCGCGCCACAACAAGCCCTAAGTTGAGCCTCCCCCAGCTTTAAAGGCATTCCGCAAAGCGCACGTGGGTTTTGTTACGCCTCTTGTTGGGCAGCACGCCTTAGCGCATGGCCCCAGTCCCCGGCAAAATTGCAAAGAAAGAAGAGATGAACTCTCCATTCTGGGGGGGTGCGCTTGGGCGTTGTCTGGAAGGGGTCAGAGCCTCTTGAGCCGCGAAAAGCGGCCTGCCTTGGGCCTCTTGCAGCTCTGTTTCCTGCGCTGGAGCCTCAACCTGTGAGCAGGCTCCCGCCGCCCAGCCCTGACCAGGCTCAACAAAAACCCTGTCAGGTGACTCTCTAGGGCTCTGCGAGGTTTTGAATCTTCATGCCATAGAGAGGCTGTCGCAGAGTATTGAAGACCATCGGTGCTTGTCGAGGCTCATTGGTGGACATGTGAGGGAAACGTTACGTGTCTATGAACAGAGACGCTCTCAACAAACCCAATCCTTACAAATACGTATAAACATGGAAGCCTATCGTACAAACGGTAGCACGGAAAGACCACCTGTACCAAGTGGCAAAACGGCTGGCTGAGTCGGCCCAGTCGGCTGAGTCTGAGGAACACTCCGCACGCATCCGGATTGACGTGGCAGCTGACGCAGGATGATTCGGGCAGTGGTGGTGCATGCCCGAGGGTCCAGATAGAAGTCGAGATCTGCAAGAGCGGTGCAGGAAAAGCTCGGGACCTACGCACCGAAGCCACTTCGCACAGCCGATGCCCGGGCCAGAGGCCGCTCCGAAGTCGCTGCCTAGTCCCAAATGCAAGGGGCATCCTCTCCTATGGTCCTACGGCTCTGCTACAAATCCAGGACAGTCGGAGACTCCGGAGAAAGGCACTGATTCCACGTTGAGACTTGACCTCGCTTCAAGAAGCTATCGGGGAGCGACGCTCAGATGTGACGCGCTGTAAGCTGTGCGCAGGAGAACAACCCACGACTTGTGCACCACTGATGTGTGAAGCTGCAAAACATTGCGGCTCAAATCATTCAACACAGCCCACTTTGCATGATTTTGCATGTAAGTGGGCAATCCTGTCTTGCACGGTCTAGCTCCTGTTGCATTCTGAACTGACATGTGACTTCCATGTGAATCTAACGCACGACATTCTGGGGGTCACCTGGAAGGGTTCCCTCGGGACCCTATTATGATTGAGGCGTAACTCTGGCGTGCGCGTGCAACACTAGACTCAAATTGCGGGAAGCTTGCTGCGCTACGGACGTGCGGGATGATCGTGCGAGGTACCTGGTGGCATTAAATGAGCGAACATAACATAGCGTCCAAAGCAGGGGACTTTACGGTGGAAGCCGGAAAGTTGGAACATGCACGTCCTACAGCCCTGCACTGCACCAGCCAGGGTGTGATAAATGCTCTGGGAGGATAGGTTCTCTCCAAAGTGTTGGCCAAGATGTCGTTTGCCGACGCACAAGGAGTTAGGCACCCCAAATCAACTCCCATGAACTTGTGAGTTACTTCGATGTGCTTCGAGATCCAGCGTTTTTCAAACGTCTTGTTCTGGACGCGAACCCTGGCCCCTAGGCAATTAATTGGCTCACACCCCACTGATCCAAAACCCTCCGATCCCTGGGCTAGGAGTGTACACGGGAATCTGGAACATCTTGCAAAGCCGAAACCGAAGAAAGCGGCACTTGGCTTCCTTACAGTGCCGGGACTGGCTTGGCAGAAACGGCGGAAATTTACCCGTGAGCTGTCTGCTGGGCCAAGAGCACCCGGCCAAGCGGCCAGCACGTCTTAAACATCCGGAAGCCGTTAGGCCCCGTCCGTCCAGCCCACATCACATCCGGTGCTAGCACAGCCGCACTGAGGCCAAGGCCTTCGCAAGCTTTCATCGCTTCTCTGGTTGTGTGGCAAGTCTGCACCAGGCCTCTGGGTCCTGGTCATTAGCTTCGAAGGCTCAGCAGGGGCCGGGCCTTGACAGCTGCCTCAGACGCGCAAGTGGAAAGCGTGAGGTGCAACTGGGGACGATGGGCCCATCTCAAGCAAACGTATAGCAAACTGCCCACCACTCCCAGCCACTGGGCCGACTGAGCTAAGGCTCGGTGGAAGCTGGTTGCACTTGGACCCTTACATTTCTAGGCTTGCTTACCTCGAGCCTGCTCCCAATGTGGCAAGGCAGCGCAAGATTTTGCACCAGGTTTTACGGCTCATGGTCAGGGTTGAAAGCTTGAAAAACAAGCATCTAGGATTGGATTCAATGTGCCAAAATCTGAGTCAGAAGTGGACACTGTGAAGTATCATGCAACTGGGCCGACCGGGCCGCGCGAGTGCAGAAAGAGGTTTGAGAGGCTGGAGCTGGTGGCAACCGGACACTTAGAAGAGACGCAACTGGCACAATGCCACCAGGCAATCCACCCATAGCCCTTGGTGCTGGGCGAAGAAGGGCGGATCCTAGACCACACACCTTCAACCGCACGTTGCGCAGGACCCGATAAAAGCTCAGTTAGCCCACTTTAAGTCTCCGTTTGGCTAGAGCTTTCGTCTGGAGAAGCCTTGGGGCTTCAGCAAGCGGCAACCAAGCCGGGCCTTCAAAGCGAACGAGGAGGCCGCCCTAAGGGGCTCTCTTCTCTCTCTGCTCTGCTGCGAAGAGAGGCGGGGGATGTGCTTCCCTTTCTTTGCTCTTCCTTCCTCTCGTCCTTTCTTCGACGCGCCTGAGCTGACGCTGGGGCCCAGGGCCAGGCATGGCCCGGCCCCGGCCAGCCGCCACCGCATTCAACCGCGGATACACCGCAACACACCGCTGCTTTTCGGGTTAGGCTTTACGATCTGTTTCAGGGAGCCGTGAGGACGGCGTTGTGTTTCAGTCTTCTAAGATTTGTAGCCTGATCCGTGCCAGCCACCGGGACGTCCGACCGCTTAGGACCTCAGAGGAAGCGATGGCAACTGCAGAGGAGAAGGGCCGAAGGGGATGGCTTATCACGTCTGGCTGGAGACGCCAGGAGCGCCCAAAGGGGGAGCAAGTGGTACACTTGGAGGAGGGTGCTGCGGTCCCTCCCCAGGTATATCTCCCCTTCAGAACACACTGGCAGCTCATCTTTGGAGAAAGGCGTCGATTCCAAAAGCGATCGCTTTCAGCTCATCTTGTCTTGTACCCTATGGAGGCTCCGGGCCTCGAATGAGATTAGACTCTTAGACCTTATAGCCCTCTCAGCCACACAAACCCGGCGGGGGGGGGGGGNNGAGGGGAAGGCGAGGCGCTCAGGCCTAGACTCTAGACCATGCAGTCCGAGGCGAGAGTAATGAGATGATAGAGTCCCAATCCCAAAAGCCCCAACTTGGAGTGGCGGGACGGGGAAACTTGGCAGAGAGTCGTCGCTATGTTGGCCATACTCTTGGAAGCGATGCTTCTGTGGTCACCACCATCTCTTTTCGCAAGAGCAGCTTTAGACCCAAGAGCCGAGACCTCCGAGGCTTTTGCCGTCCCGCTGCCCAAGGGAACGGCGGCTGAGCCCATAAATGTCACAGGCGTCCGAGTGCAGGTTTCCACAATCCGACCTCAG
>CAJNJA010014261.1:1267-12283 GCA_905231915.1 Symbiodinium necroappetens | reverse complement strand
AAACCTTACCCTGAACCCTAAACCCTAAAATCCCTAAACCCTAATTACCCAAAACCCTAAACCCTAAAACCCTAAACTCACAAACCCAAAAATCCTAAACCACCCTAAACCCAAAAGCCCTAACCGATTGGCCAGGGCAGGTGGGAAAGCCCCTGAGGCTACGTTTAGTCGCGGTTCTTTGAACGCGTTCCAGGATGCAGGCTGTACTCCTGGTAGTATTAGGGAGACCCCTTAAAGGGGACCCTTCTTAACCCTACTTATGGCTCACTTAAAAGGGACCTTATTGAGAGGGTCTATATCCCCAAAGGTCGCCCTAATCCTAGCTCCTATATATATATACATACATACATACATACATACATACATACACACACACACACACTACAGCTTTTGGGGATGGGGGTGTAGCCTCAGAGGAAGAGCAATGCAGCGTATTGATGCTCGTTCGGGTTGGCGCCTTTTCCCCAAAGCCCTAGATGCAAACTCCTAAATGGGGTTAAATTGAAACCCTAAACCCCAAACCCCAAACCCTAAACTCTAAACCCTAAACCCTAAACCCTAGTTAAAGTGTTGCCCTCCTTGCAGCAGACCCCACTCTCTTGGACGGATCCCAACCCTTGCCAGAAGGGGCTCTATCAGGGATTATGTTTCAGAGAGTTAGGGCTTCGAGGTTCAGGTTACACAAGGTGTTCCTAAATTCTCTGCGTCCAGACTTTGGGCTTTGAGCACCCAGGCGAAGGCCTAAGCCCATGACACCTCCAAGCGGTTTCTCCTTTGAATTTGGGTACCCTAAACCCTAAACTACCTGATGCAGGAGAATGCGGTGAACAGCATGGAGAGGCTCCTCTTCAAGGTTGGCAATGTCTACGGCGGGGTGGCTGGGCTCTGTCTTGGTCACTCGAAGTCCAACATGTCTAAACCCGAAGCTGTGAACTCTTAACCTTCGTGGCCTGAATCTGAACCAGGTCTAGGGTGCAGGGTTTAGGGGTTTGGGTTTGAGAACCCTAAACTCTAAACCCTAAACCGTGTAGGGTCTAGGGGTTTGGGTTTGCGAATGGTCAAGGTGCTCAAACCCGATCTATACCGGTGGAGTCGAACCGTGAACCCCAAAGTCCCCAACTATGGTAGGGAACCTGATTGTCCCTACAAGGGTTTAGGGTCTAGGGTTAACAATAGGGTTTAGGGTTAACTAGGTTTAGGGTTTAGGGCTAACTATAGGGTTTAGGGTTAACTACAGGGTGTAGGGTTTAGGGTTTAGGAGACTTATCCTACAGTATACCCCCAGAGCCCTATGCCCATTTCCGATAAGCGCCCAAAAGGTTAAGCCCCGAACGGTATGCCAACCAAGTTTGATTAATGTAGTGTAGGGGCCTTAATGATTAGGATAGGGTTTGGGGGGTTTCTTCTTATTGTTCTAGTATAAAATTACATAATTGTATATAGTTCTAGTATAATATGCCCCCCAAGTCCTGTTCTAATTATGAAGGCCCCTATATTCGGGATTCGGGATCTCAATTCTTGGGATTCCTGGGTTCCAAGTCTCCTGGAACGAAGAATCCCCTAAACGTTTGGGGTTTAGGGTTCAAAGTTTAGGGTAGAAGAGGGTTCCTTGGGGTATATTGTGCTACAACAATACAAGGACTATGGGGGGGGGGGGGAGGGGAGGTGGCAGCATTTCTATTGATTCAGACCTTATAATTACCTTTATCCCCAAACCCTACACCCTACATACACCTTAAACCCTAAAGCCCTAAACCCTAAACCCTACCTATTTCCAGCTTTGTTTTGAAACCGCATCGACCCGACAGAAGCTCCTACATAAACCCGATCGAGAATATAGCGGCCTTGACAACTTGAGCATGCGGTTGACACGCCGTAGTAACTGGAACTTTGCTGTTTGTTATAAGAATTTGCTTAAGGGCGTTTTTGACCGTGATCTCATTATTTAGAACAGGGGTTTGGGTATCTTTTTATGGTATTTCTACTTCTAGGCTGACAAATTAGCCCAAAAGCATTACACATATGATTAATATGACGTGGCAGCTTGGGTCTGTTACCGAACTCAAGAGAAACCTTAAACCATTTAGAACTCAACAGCCCCTAAACCCTTATGCCCTGAAGCACCTTAGCTGAGGTCGCCGGCGGCCATCAGTTCACCACGACTCCCGACCTGCTGAGCATGGGGGGGGGGGGAGCTTCGAGAAAAGGGTTTAGGGTTTAGGGTTGCCATCCTAACATGATTTTTATAGAGAGCTCATAAGCTATGAGAGCATTATTTGTACCGCAAAAAAGAAACCCTGCAAGAGCCCTACAAGACTTGGAAAGTACCTGTGTACTACAAAGGGCAGGTCAGGGTTCGTTTGCTCTAACAAGAGCTCGGATACGAATAATCGGTAACATCATCATAATCATCATAAGTCATAAGAATAAGAGCAGGTTTACTGATCATACAAGGAATAACGATAGCAATGACAGTAAAAATAATAACAATGATAAAAAACAAAAACCGATAGCTACTGTCAGTAGTACGAATAGTCATGGTACGGTTGATGATATAAATCCTGAATGTACCATAATTCCCATAGTTTAGGGTCCTCAAGGTAATGCAGGATTTATATCATCAACAGTACATTGCTTAGAGTCAAGGCTCCATAGGCTCGGAGAGCAAAGGGGAAGCAGCCTAATTTGGGGGCTTAGGACGACAGAGGTTTGGAGCTGTTGGCTTTAGGTTCTTGAAGTTTCGGGTTTAGGGGTTATAGGGCTGGGGGATTAAGGCTTTAGGGTTTTTTCTGCGCTCAGGGCCCTGGGTTTTTTTGGGCTCTTGCCGGCCCTGACCTAGGATTTGGACGCGAGACTTCTGCCACGCCTCAGGCCACTCTCCGGACACGAAGTCCCGAAATTGAAACCCGAAGCCCTAAGCCCTAAGCCTAAAGTCGTTAAACCCTACACCCAAAGCCACAGGGCCTCGAACCCTAAGTCATCCTAAAAAGGGTTTCGGGTTTCAGGTTTGCGGGTTCGGGTATCAATCCCAATCTTGATGTCAAAAGATCTGAAGTCACAGGCTAAGCAAGGCGCAAAAGCTTGCAAAGAGTCGGGTTTCAGACTCTTAGTCAGTTTCTGAATCTAAACTTGAACTTGAACCCTAAACGCTGAACTTAAGGGACTATTGGCTCAGGGTGTTTTGGCATCTTCGGAGTTTCAGGGTTATGGAAGAAGGGAGCTCGGCTTGACGCTTCATGGGTACGTAGACTTGGAAGTCGGACCTCATCTGAGCTTACTAGAACTACCCATAGGCCCCTAAGTAGTTCCCTTTTGGGATTACAATATAGGATTCTAGATATGTAAAGAGGAACTACTTAGGGGCCTATGGGTATCTGTGCTGCTGCATTGCTGTAACAGTATCTTGCATGTGGCCATGCACCTTCAAGCAGGCATCCTCAGAAATATAGGTGTGGTTTCAGAAGCGGCAACCACCCGAACCAGATCTATTGAAACCTCGACCGTAATGCTTGTACTCTAGCCCCTAACGCCAAAACCCTGTAAACCTTAAGCCTTAAACTCCAAATCCAGAACCGTACAGATCGAACTTGGGCTCGCATGTAGGTTTCAGGATTTCGGTGCTCCCTGCTTCGTGGCTAGGGTTTCGTTTCTGTCTGTGACGCCTGAGCAATCAGATTTGATACTGTCCGTTTAGAGTCTATATATGGTTGTGTCTATAATATATCCAAAACCCTTATTCCAAGGTCAAGTTTTCTCAGTTTGAACACGCAACAAAATTTAACCTGTCCATGGCATATAAAGCAGGAAAGATCCAGATATTCTACTTTGTGTATCCGGCCAAAACAAGCTCGACGGCCATTTGGCCCGCCGAGGGTAAGGCCTCAAGACCATGAACATATTCAGTCCCCCGGCGGTTTAGTTGAGGTTCAGGGTTTAGGGTCAGGGGTTCTAGGGTTGAGGATTTAGGGTTCAGGGAACCAAAAACGCCCAAACCAGAACCCCCAATGCCTTGCAGTTGTGATTTAGGGTTCAGGGAACCATAACCCCCAATGCCTTGCAGTTGGGATTTAGGGCTCAGGGAACCAAAAACCGAAAAGAAATAACCCCCAGTGCCTTGCAGTTGGGATCCTTCAGAAAGAGAGCTGGAAGTTTGGTGACGAGGATGTTCCGTGCCCTCGCTCGCAGCAGATTTGCAGGGGGCAGAGGGTGGGGGAGGGGGGGGGATAGAAGCCTGAACTGGATTGTTTTTTCTACACATTTCTACACGGTTCCTTATCATAAATTAGACTGTCAACATGGCCCTAGGGGCTAGTCTAATTATTCAGGCTGGGCGCGGGGGCACGGAGGGAGGGGGTTGGATTAGGACATGGTGGTTCTCAGTTTGGCGCAGACGGCAAGGCATTGGGATTTCGGCTTCAAGTTGAAGCAGTTTAGGGTTTAGGGCTTAGTCGAAAGATGAGTACCTGAAAGAGGGCATGGACATCTGAGTGTACACAGTTAGACATAGAATTAGAAGTCCAGCACGTGAACGTTTATAGAACGCAGACATGCAAGTATGAACATGCAGTCGTTGGTTTCGCTTTTCGATTCGAGTTGATGCTCACGTGTCTCTTTAGTTCCTTTGTGAGTATCTATTTAGTTCCTTTGTGAGTATAAGTATGTATGGAGAGAGACAGGTACATGAAGATACATGCATGCTTGGTTAGTTAGCTTGCTGGTTTGTTTGCATGCCCTGTCGCAGGCATCCCTTCCCAGGTTGCAAATGAATTGCGCATGTTATGTTTGGTGATACAGTCTTAATTGGGATAGCAACTCTTCTTGCAGCCTCCTTACCAAGCCCGCGGAGCCTGTGGGGAGTATTGCTGAGATATCAACGCAAAGTCGACACCGCCGTTACAAAGCTGTTTGGCAGTTGTTTTGGCGACAGCCTTTCGCCTCCGGCAGAACGAGGCTTTAGTGATTTAACGGGATCGCCCTGAGCAGTTCCCCAAGCGCGCCTTGACTTCGCATAGGTCATGCTTCCCGAATCCCCCAGCTGTGTTCATGTTCTCCGCCCTAAACGCTGCTTGAAGCAACCCTGAGCCCTAAACCTTGAAGCTATGGGAGTAGGTCTACGACAATCGTCCTGACGACGCTTAAAGCGCTTCTCAACGTGACGGAGACTTTGGGCTCGCCTGACAAGAGCAAGGCAGGCTGGTGTCAGTGGTTTAGGGGTTTAGGGATTGCTATTATTATTATTATTCTTATTATTATTATTGTTATTATTACCATTATTATTATCATTATTATTATTACTATAAGCATTGCTAATACTATTACTATTACTGGGATAGGGGTTTGGGTTTAGGGTATGAGCTGAGGGTAGGGTTGGGGATTGGGGCTACGGGCTTGGGTTGTTTGTGGTAGAGCGAAAGTGTCGACTAATGAGATCAACAGACAGGAATCGTGAGAAACATGGGGAATTTGGCCTTAGTGAGTAAGATCAACACCGACAAAAAGTCGCAGGAGCAACTGCGCACAAACAGCAACAGGACCGACAACAGCTACCACACCAGCAACAGTGCACCCAAAGTGGCAGCAGAAGCAACAGCAGTTGTAGTAGATTTCAGCCGAAACATCACGAGCTTTTAGGCACAGATTCTTCACGGCTTTGTGGCTGAAGGGGTGGTAATTCCATGACCGTACGAGCACTGATGCTCTATGTCCTGCAGATCCGATCTCTGGTGTATTTATAGCTGCAGAAGCCCTACCCTAAACCGTTTGACCCTAAACCCTACCCCCGAAACCCTAAGCCCTAGACCCTAAACCCGAAGCCCTAAAGCCCTGAAGCCCTGAACCCTAAAGCCTTAAACCCCAAACCGCTAAACCCTGGGACCCCGAACCCCGGCCCAACCGCGGAAGTTTTGGCGGGGCTCAGAACCGGAAGGCTCGCGTCCAGTAGCTTCTCCTCCTCATCTTAAGGTAAAAGGACGACCTTGCCGGTTTAGGGCTTGTGGGTTTTGGGCTTTAGGGTTTTAGGGTGTAGGGTTTTAGGCTTCAGGGTTTTAGGGTTCAGTGTTTAGGGTTTTAGGGTTTAGTGTTTTGGGGTTTTAGGGTTTAGGGTTTGGGGTTTAGGGTATGTAAGAGGACGACGGCCAGTGAGGACCGCAGTCGGAGGGTGACGGGGAAGAAAAACAAGAGCAACGGGAGCTCAAAGATCCCTTGGATAGCATGCTACCCTAACCCCCCATGTACCTACTATATAGGGCCCCAGGGGCTCTAGTACCCTATATAGTAGGTACCTGGGAGGTTAGGGCTACACTCTAAGCCTTAAGCCCTCAACCTTAAACCCTAAACCAAAACCCCAAACCCTAAACCCTAAACCCCTAAACCCCTAAACCCCAAACCCTGAGCCCTAAACCCCTAAATCCCCACACCCCAAACCAAAACCCTAAAGCCCTCAGCCCTAAACCCCTAAACCACTAAACCCCTGAACCCTAAACCCTAAGCCCTAATAACCTGAAAGCCCAGATTCCACGGGCTTTGGACTGGTTCCCAGTCCACAACGAGAACGCCTTGAGCCTCTGCTCCAGAGCTTTAAGGCTTTAAGGGTTTCAGGGGTTTAGGATTTTAGGGGTTTAGGGTTTTAGGGGTTTAGGGTTTTAGGGTTTAGGGTTTTAGGGTTTAGGGGTTTAGGGTTTTAAGGTTTAGGGCTTTGAGTTTAGGATTTATAGGGTTCAGGTTGTGGGGGTTAGGGTTTAGGGTTTCTCTGTCTCAAGTTCCGGCATATTAGGGATTCCGAGACCCTCCATCTACCAGGCTTTAGGGTTTAGGGGTACCCTCCATGAGCTCCGAAATGCCCCTTGTTTTGAGGCCATATTAGGGTTTCGGGGCACCCTCTATTTATTCCTAAAGACCCTCTTTTTGCGACCATATACCCCGTATTTGAGGGTACAAGGACTCTGCCACCGTCGGCGTTCATTCAATCCTACGGCTACGTACATGTTGGGTTGAGGGTTTAGGGAAAGTTTAGGGTTGAATCCCGAAAAGCTGTTCCATCAGCTTTTGCAGCGACGGGTGCGCAGATGCTGTCAAGGTGTCCATGGCATGGGTTGTCTGCAGCTTTGCTGTTGGAGCAGGTGCTCCCTCACCACACCACTCATATTTTCGATGTTGCAAGAAACATCCCTTGAAGGTAGCATACCCTACAAACCCTTCTAATACCCTGAACTAAAGTATAGCCCTTACAGGAACCCTATTCTAAGTATGAAGGCCCCCAGCACCGAGAAGCCTCAGGCTGGACAACACTAGCAAGTCGAACCGCCAAACCCCTTTATTGAATCGGGGGGTGTTTGTTGCAATGTTCGATTGGATAGTTTTGGGCCCTTGATTTTGCGGAACCGCCGCACGAACACATTCTGATCCGTGAACATCTCAGGACGACCAAAGTGTTGCAAGGGGGAGCATTTCTCAGCCGCTTGCTTGACACTGGCATGTCAAATCCTTTGTACTGACTAATTTGGAGTCTTGAATTTTCAATCCTAAGCCCCCAAACCTAAAGCGCATTGTGGTGTTCAGGGAAGGGGCGGGGTGGGCTTTGTTCGGGCTGATTCGGCCTGGGTTTGGAGGTTTCAGCGCCCGTTTGTATCTTGTCCTGTTCTATGGTGGCAGTTTGCTAGTTGTTCTGTTAGTATCGATGACTGCGATGAATGCTTTGAGTAGTGCTTATTTTTTGACAGTATTCCTGCATCTCTTGATAGTTCTATTGTTAACCACATCTATCGCAGCAACCGGCAACAGCAACAACAACAACAACACAACAACAACAACAACCACCACAACAGCAAAAGCAAAAGCAACAGCAACAGCAACGGCAACGGCAACGACAACAAAAGCAACAAGTACAGCTACAGCTGCAACACCAACAACAGCAGCAGCAACCACGCCTCTACGTTCTTCGGGTATGATATTCGTCGTGAGCTGGGTCTCCTTATGACGGTAATTGCCCTGAGCCACACGACTCCATATAGCACCCCAGTAAATTTACGGAGCTTATGCTGTTAATAAGGGTTAGCAGAGTCCTGGCAGGCATTGTCTCACGCTTTGAGAAGGTTGGGGCATGCTGTGCTTGATCTCCCATACAGGCGTCCAAGGCCAATAGCTTGTTCTCACAGCGCCCGAGAATACTTGCAGCCCTAAGCCATAAGACTACTCCATGAGCCTTCAAGTTGGGGTAGACTATACTGAACCATGGTGTACTAAACGTGTACAAAACTGAACCGCACCATACCTCTACCAAACTGTTCTATACCGAACCATATTCTACTAGACTGCACCATTAAACCATATTCTACTTAAATGTACTATACTGTATATCACTATACTATACTAAACTATACTATACTATACTCTTTGCCATGATTTAGCCGATTTTGTTCAGCTCTTGGGAATCCAAGGTTGAGGAAACGGAAGCGGGGTTTTAGGCCGTCGAAGTTTATTTTATTCTCTGGTATGGTGTCGTATAGTATAGTACCGGATAGTATAGTATAGTAGAGCAGAGTAGAGTATATATAGTATAGTAAAGCATAGCATGGTATCGTATCGTGTAGTATAGTGTAGTGTAGTACAGTATAGTAAAGCTTAGCTTAGCATAGCATAGCATAGTATAGTATAGTATAGTATGATATGGTATGGTATAGTTTCGTGTACGTTGTAGAGTAGTAAAGTTTAGAGTGGCATAGCATAGTATGGATAGTAAAAGAAAATATGGCATAGTGTAGTATAGTATCGTATAGTGATCTATAGTGGTAGCATAGTCTAGTAAAGTCAGTATAGTATAGTTATAGTACAGCACAGCTCAGGAAAGTATTGTATAGTATAGTACAGTATAGTATATCAGTAGGCAAGAGACAGGATGTGGAGGGGCGCAGGGGAGAAGTTCCGTTCCCCTGCTACAAGGGTGGGGTCTGTAGGAGTTCGCGGTGCAGGGCTACGATTATGCAAAGCACATGTTCGGGATGAGCGGAGTGTGCTGACGGTCTTTCTTTCCATCGGCGAACAAGGATTCACGACCACACTGGCCCAGGCATCAAACACAGTAAAAGATCCTCACGGGCATGAAATGCGTTAGGAACGAACTGGTACACGGTCCTGCGAAATGCACTTCATGATTTGGATCCCTACACCCCAAGCCCAAAACCGCCTGTACCATAGTAGAATCCTTATAGTAACCTGTGCGGTAACCGCAAACCTGAAGCCCAAGCCCCAAACCCAAAGCCCGGAAAGCCCGAAACCCCATAACACAATAAAAAATTTTAAAAAAAGCTGGGGCCCTGCAACTTTACTTCGCCTTCCTTATAAACCGTAAAACCTGAAGCAGAACCTCTGTTCCTAGTCGACCATGCAGAGCCCAGCACAAGCTTCGCCCAGAATCTCAAACCGTGCTGCCGATGTACCACGACGTGGGAAAAGACCTCAGCAAGCGACATGTCGTAATGAAGCCGCTTCCAGCAAGGGTTTCTTTGTGTTCTTTCTGGTTCGAGGGGAGGGGCGTTGGGTTTATACCCTAAAACCCTAAACCTGTAGGTTTGGGGCTGAAGGTTGACTTGCAGCCCCGTGCCCAATTCCTAAGAACTGTAGTCTGCCAAGCTCTGAAGTCGGAGTTCGTTCTCAATTCCTGAGCTTTAGGGTTTAGGGTTCAGGGCTTAGGGTTCAGGTGTTAGATTTAGGGTTTAGGGTTTAGGGTCAACAAAAGATAAAGGGAGTCGGAGTTGGTTTAAGTCCTAGGCCGTGCTGCAAGACTGCGGCTGTCGCAGTAAGGGGTATGTCCGGTTGTGGTAGTGTTGGGCCGTGGTCTTCTTAATCAACAGGCTATCAGGGATCCGGGGACCAGGATCACTACCAAGATTCGAAGGCCCACGTGTTTGTTTCGACTGGCATAGACTAGCATGGTTCACCATGTCTCTTGTTTGGCTTATCGTAGGCTTTGATGTGATTTGTAATATTCGGTGTTGGTATTTGCGTTTTCTCATTTGGTGATGTCGTGTTGTGCTGTGCTTGGATTCAGTTCATATTCAGCACCTGCTGCATAAGCATTTCAGAGTGACATTCGTTCCATGGCCATCGTAGTCACAGCCAGTACAGGTACCATTACGCAGCTTTTTCGTCTTGGGCATGACATGTTCGTTGTCGTCGTCGCAGTCGCTGCAGCAGTTGATTGTAGCAGCAGTAGTAGGAGGACGCAGACGAGGAGGAAGATGAATTAGAGCTCGTAGAGCAGTCAGCATCGACATGGCAGTGCCGGTAATCAATGTGAGTAGTGCACTAGCAGTTTTATTGAATGAGGCCGACGCCGTTTTGCGCCGTACTGTTCGAACGTCTGAAGTCTCGAGGTTAGCATGTCGATACCCAGCTCGAAGACAGCTTGCCCGAGGTTTCCGCAGCACACGCCTCTCCAAGGGTTCTACGACGGTGGCTTTGCTTCAATTTCGTGTGGAATGGGCTTCTGGGGATTCAGGGTGCAGGGTTGTGCGACTTTTTGCCAAAAGTCACCACCAGTGCTATGTCAGCCGAGGGGTAGCGGCGCTCAAGTTCGAGGAGCGTCCGTCAGCGAAGCCCAAAACCCGAAAACCGCCAAGACATTTCATTCCTTCTAAATTCACCAGGTGCTTCTGTTAGGGAAGTCCCATCATTCCAACCCCCCTCTTCCGGAAACTACAGCTGTGCTCATGAAGCGTGGGGGCTGAAGGTTTCGATTTCTCGTCAAGCTCGAGATGAAAAAAACACATCGTCCCCCAAGACCTAAGCCTTAAACCCCCAAAACCTCTAAGAACCCCAAAAGCCCTAAACCCCTAAACCCTAAACCCCCACACCCTAAGCCCCTAGGTCCTTACAGCCCAGGACCTGGATTTCTCACCAGGTAGCATGACCCCAAACCCCCAAACCCCAAAACCCCTAAACCCCTAAAGCCTAAACCCCAAAACACTAAACCCCTGAACCCTAAACCCTAAACCCCTAAACCCCTAAAGCCTATAAACC